>VWPU01014608.1:0-149934 GCA_013398955.1 Callaeas wilsoni | reverse complement strand
AACTGTAGCCCATGGGAAGGACTTGTTTTGGAGAAGTTCATGGAGGGCTGTCTCCTGTGGAGAGACTCCCAGGCTGGAGCAGGGGATGAGTGTGGAGACCAACCCCGGAGGAGAAAGGAGCAGCAGAAACGTCTGAAGAACTGGCCACAGCCTCCATTCCCTGTCCCACTGCACCACTGAGTGGAGGGGAGAGAGAAAACTGAGAGTGAAGTTAAGCCCAGGAAGTGGGAGGTGGGGGAGAAGGCATTTTTAGACTTAGTTTTTGTTTCTCATTATGCTACTCTAGTTTGACTGGTGATGAATTGACTAATTCCCCCAAGATGAGCCCATTTTGCCCATGCCAGTAACTGTGAGGGATCTCTCCCTGTCCTTATCTTGCCCCAAGCATCCTTCACTTTATTTTCTCTCCGCTGCCCAGCTGAGGAGGGCAGCGACTGAGCAGGTTTGGTGGGCACCCAGCATCCAACCACGGTCAACCCACCACTCCTGGGAAGTGCCTCAGTTCTCTGACTAATTGGATGGAAGGAGAGTGGCTAAAAATCCCACAGGAGCCCCGGGCAGTGGGTACCAGTGCGGGATGGGCCAAAGCAGCTCCTCGGCACAGATACACCCCATTGTCTCCCAGCAGACTCTGGAGCTGTGTCTGCACTCCCAGTGCCAGGTTCTTGCAGGCGTGCCATGCCTGAGCCCTAAGGCTTTGAATGGGATTTCCATTTTAATTCTTTTCCTACATATGTTAGGCTACGATCGCTTGTTCTCACAGTGTACAGGAATGAATCCTGGCCAGGAGAAGGAAAACAAGAATAATTTACGAATAGAAGCAGAGGACAGAAAAGCCAGGCTCTCACACTTCACACTTTTGGCCAGGGAAGTGGCTTGTTGTGTGGCCTTATCACCACTGCATCTTCCTTCCACGTCTGATTCACAACAGCACGCAGAATAAACCCACTGAGAACAACTGCCAGGCAGGACAGGCAGACAGGCCTACAAGCACCTGTGGTAAGCAGACATCACTGTGGCCAAAAAGATCAGGGATGGGTGGAAACACATTGCCAGTTATTTGGGTGATGGTGAACAGCCCCACTGCCAATTTGTAATATCATCTGTTTCATAATAAAACCTCCTCAGAGGCCTCTGCACAACTGTGTGCGAGGTAACTGTTGCATGCTATTGCCTAAATAATTATGTTCTCTAAATATTCACTAAATAGTCCCTTTCTTTACTTTAAATCACCACCCCAGGACTCTTTCTCCTCCTGGCTACGCCAACATGCATCCCGAGGTATCACCACCCCAACCTATTTATTTTTAACCTACTAAGTTTAATAATTTTCTGAAGTGAGCTGCAGGGTGGTTTGTGAGTACTGAAGGCACGAGCATGTGATTTGTGTGCTGAGCCTCAGTGTCTTGGCTTTTGAGAGGAAAGCACAGCTTGCTGATGAAGTTTGTGGTTTTCCTGTTTCTTGTCTGAAAAGAAAAAAAAGCTCGTGGAGGTGGGGTGCCAATGGGCAGAGTGGGGTCAAAAAGGGAAAAAAATTAAAGACCTACAGATTTATTTCTAAAGAATTAAGATGCTCAAGCCCCATTTGCTTCAGGGGTTGAAGAGATTGCAGTGTCCTACATGGAAGACAATCAGAGATCTTGCTCTTTGAAGCACACTCTTACAGTTTAAACAGTATTTGACCCAAGTGCAATGGTCATGGATGCTGCAAATGTGGCTGCAGCTACTAGAAACTAAAGGGTTTTGGTCTGCCCCAAAGTGAGGCCAAAGAGCCTTTGCATGTAAGAATGCTTAAAGCTCTCCAGCAACTTCTGCCCAGCCAAACAGGCAGTTTCTGTAAAAGGATCAAGAGCTTCCTGCCAGCCTCTCTCCCTCTGTTTTTTTTTATTATACACTTTTGCCACATTAAGTGATTTTAAGACCAAAGGGCTTGCTTTCCTGGTAAAAGAGGGTGGACTGGATTGTGAAACATGAGGGATGTCTAATCTGTGACTTTCTGGGGTGTAGGATGTGTAAGGCTTGGTTAAGAATCTGGTAACGGGGCGGATATTCCCTCCTGTGAACAGACTCACCCAAACCAGTGATTATTTAGTGCACTCTTTAAAAAAATGTAGCAATTAAAATGTTTCTGATTTGATTACTGATATAAATTAAGCACAACAGTTCAAAAATGCTACTGTGAGCACATTTAAAGAATCAGCCAACAGCGGTGGCATCGGTATTTCATGCACAACTTGACATTTTGCTCATATACTCTGACAACTTCCAAACCAGTTTCCTGCCACTGCTTTTGCCAGGGAGACTCACCAGACCACAAAAAGGAAGAGTGAAATGGCCACAAGCCTATCACTCACAGCTAGAAAATAAAGATTCCTCAGCTGACAGAGGAAATAAATTCTTTTAATATATGTTGATGTTGTATCCAAAACCTACAACCAGGTGGATTCCTGCACTCAGCTCTGTCTGTACATTCAGTTTTATATTTGCAGCTGTCTGTACAAAGGAGGCATTCCATAAAATATTTGTTTGCAACTGCCCAGTATTGATTTCCAATAGCAACGATTTCAAAGCCCTTGATCATGTTAAACAAAAGTACTTCCTCCGTGGGGTTAGAACTGAGAAGCCAACACTGTCATATTAACACTATAACCATGCACCAAATCTTTGTTTGGATAAAGTCATTTGCTTTTTTGAATTTATGGCTGAATTTATATTGCTATTAACTAATAGATATCAATAGTTAAAGAGATTTTATAGCGTTCTGACATTCAATATATTATTCAGGTTTAAAAGGGTCTGGAAAATGGATGAACTATCTGAGCTGAACAACTTTTCAGTTGTAAAAATGCTTCTTGAAGTACAGAGGACTCAGATTTAATACTTAGTCTTGCTTGTTTAAGCACATGCTCAAATGTGGACGGGTTTTTCATCTTTTAATCCTGACAGAACAATGCAGCCTCCTCAGAGCCAATGCTAAATGAAAAAATGACAGACGTATCTTATTAGGGACGATAATTTAAGTAATACTTATTTTTAATGCTTCACTTAAGCAATACTACTTTATGTCTTTGAATACATACAGAACTCTTCTCTTCCCGTTGTTGATTTATCTTACAGCTCGCATGGCACAGATTCTTATAAAAATAAGATTTTGAGATGATTTAAGTCCCTAACATGTTGTAAGAGCTCTGTTATATATCCCCCAAACACGGTGTGATGGATCCTATTTTCATGCTATGCTTCCTTCTTCACAAGCACAATTTCCATTTGCCAGATAGCAACTCAGATAAAAGCTCTAAAACAAAAACAAACTTATACACAGAACTCTTTGAAAAGGATAATTAATCTTATGGAATAGTTGGGAACCTAGAGAATAATCTGTGAGTGATACAAGTAATTGAAAATTTCCTAAATAACTTTTGCTCCTGGTAAGCTTCCAAGCAAGTAATTCACAAAATATGACTTTCTTCATTGGAGAGGTTATAAAAATTTGTTTGTTGGAGGTAGGGAAGGAAATGTAATTAAAGGCTAAATTCAGGCTCACATTTCATTTTAACTAAAAGAATATGTGTGATTTGGATGTAAGTCACCTAGGCACTTCCTTTTTTTTTTTTTTTTGGTGTAGATTTTTTTTTAAGGCAGTGCACATTGTCAGCAAATGAGATTATCCAATAGCAGAAGTACATCTGGCTGAGCTGACTGTGCCAGGTAACCTTAAATAGAAACTCTGCTGCACTTAACTGTGTTGCAACACTGGGCTTTGCTGGTAATACTTATCAAAAGTTCCCCTTTGTAGCATTTCTATAAAAAATAAAAAGGGAAGAGGTGAAATGAAAACATAAAACTTGTTGGGGTTTTCTGTATTTATAAAAAACAAAAAAATCCCTCTGCAGTTGGAAATGCTTACAAAGGCATATATAAAATACAGCAACTCCAGTTATTTTTAACTGCATATGGTCTGCATAAAATGAATCTATAGATCAGGGAAGCAATAATGAAGGCAAGTTAAAGGCCACGACAATTCAAGTATTTTAGCTGGTCTTGAATTTACGATGTCTTCAGGTAATACTTCAACAATCCAAAGGACAAACAAAACAAATTTCCCCATTACTGGTCTTAAAATATTAATTTGTCCCCTTGGCAATTATTTTAATTATAAGAGTGAGATCCTCATCTCAGATACATTGCACACATGACCTTCCATCAGTTGTGACTTTTATTCTCACAGAAGCTGGTTTGACAAGACATATTGTGGAGATTTGCACTGTCTGCTACGTTTTAGATCAAAATCAAGTTCTGGATCCTCAGTTCCTTAAAAGTCACTTTTAAACTGAGACAAAGCTTTCGTTTCTGGGGCTGAGCACTCAGCTTAAAAAACCCATCTCTCCCCAAAGGCAAATGCTATATGAAAATAAATTAAAACCCAAATGTTGCTGGTCAGCTATTCTGAATATATAAATAGGCGGTTTCATGTGAAGAGAAGTGACCTGAAACTTTGGGTTTAATCTTTGACAAGTCTTGGAAATGCCCTTCTTTTTGTCCTTTCTCAAGTAAATTTTAGCTGCATTCTGTCTTCATTGTACCAGCAAAGTTATGCATAAAACAAGCTACTGTACAGTATGAATAAAAATGGCAGAATCTCACCCAAAGTGAATTACCACAGGGGAAATAGGACTTGGAAGAGGCTGCACCAAGAAAGCATGTTTGAACAGATGTGCCATTACATGCCCATAATTCATTTACAAACGAAACCATTTCTCCACACTTTTAAAGTCAATTGTGCATTTTGAATTGTTGTATCAACTATATATTTGAATTTCCAACTTGCAACGAATGCACCAGTGTCAGAGAGACCCACCTAGTCAGGAATCTCCTTTTTCAAGATTCCCTTTGGGATACAGAATTCATACTCTTTGAACACAGAATTCTTTTTCTGGCACATGGATTTAATGTTGTGAGGTTAAATCCTCCAAACAGTTGCCTGTGTTGATGCATCCTGGGGTTTTTTAACCTTAGATACTTTAACCTAAAGCTTGCTGGGAATTGTGTAAACTAAAACTATGGATCTTTACTCACTTTCCCAGTTATTTCCCCTCCGAATATTCCCTCTTCTCTGATCCCTAAGCGAAAAACTAAAAATATGTTTGTATAGAAATATTAGTGATAACGACCTTGGCTTGTGCTTTGGCCTATCACATCCCATGGGTGTGGAAGAACTCCAGTGAAGGTGAGCTGAAGGGCAGATGTGCTTTCCTGAAGAGTTCAGGGAGTTTTCCTAGAGCCACGCAGAAACAGCCGAGACATCCTCAGTGCTGCACACCCACCCTCAAAGTACAGAATACCGACGAGACTCTGGCCAGCTAAAAGCTTAAAATAAATGTGTGGTGCAGCTTCTTCTTGGTGCTAAAACAGATGCCTTTGTAGGATGCGGTGATGGAAAGGTAAGTGCACAAATCCCTGACAATCTGGGTGTGACTGTACTCCAGGAACCGAGCTGTGCATGGTACGTTCCAGGTGTGGAGGCTCAGAGAAATCATGGAAACACAGAATAGTTTAGGTTGGAAAAGCCCTCTACGATCATCAGCTGTTCCCCCAGCACTGCCAAGGCCACCACTGACCCGTGTCCCCAAGTGCCACAGCCACAGGGCTTTTAAATCCCTCCAGGGATGGGGACTCCGCCACTGCCCTGGGCAGCTGTGATCCCCCAGCCTGAAATTTGATGTAACACGGACTCAGCAGCTGAATTTGGTTTTCGTCTGGGAACAGGCAATGCAGATATATGCACATAAAATATTCCTGCCTTAACAGAGACGGTTCAGACTTTTCCATGGGTGACAGTGACTGACAACAACAGTGTAACACATGAGTCAGAGAAGGGAAAAAATTCTGACCACAGAAACTGGTATAAAGCTATTTTTATGTGAAAGAAAGGCACTGAACACCTACTGGCTGTGCAGAGGAGGAGTAAGGAAGGATCTTGGCCCCCAGTGTCTGGTCCAAAGGACTCCCACCCAGTTAAGGGGGCATTTCAGATTTGTGTACCTTAGATGGGACTCTGAGTCACCTTGGCCTGGTGCTGCATCTGTGCCTGCACAGGCTCTGGGTGCTTTGTGTCTGTGTCCCCACGCAGGGGATCATGAAATCAGAACTATCAGGTAGGATAAAGAGGGGGAGGGAGAAGCTGAGTCACAGCAGAACTGATAAAACCCACTGGCTGCTGGATCCGGGGGAGACACGGCCAGATAAGGGGAAGAAAAGCTTAACTCGTTACCTTCCCACCTCCCATAACCCACCACAGACCCTCTGGTCTAACACAGCAGCCAAGAAAAAAAGCCAAGAACTGAGACCTCGATCAACCCCGGGCTCCCTGGAGGGTCTCCTGGGGTGACACTTCAGCTCAACAACCTCTTTGTTACACAGGAGTGCCAATAACAGCAATCTGCACAAGGACTTGTGGTGACAACCTCAGGGACCCTGGGAAGCATTCCCAGATATCCCCATATCCCAAATACACCCCAGGTATCCCTAACCACCCTTCAAGCAATCCAGTCCTGCGGGCAAAGCTTCAGGTAATCAAGCTCAGCTTCTGCCCTGGGGGGTTTGAGGTGAGCAGGGTGATATACCACGACTTGTGTGACCTCACCAAGTAATTTTGGAATTGTCAGTCTCCAGACAGATTATTCTTCCCTCCTGAGTTATCTGCTGACCTTCCTTGCCCTCTTCCCACTACCCCTTGCCTATGAAAAACCACAAAACACTGAGGTTGCTGGGTTTTACCACCTTATGTAAAGACTGCACTTTTGTTTTTCAGTGAACAGGAGCCAACACATTTAAAGATTTTAAAATAAATCTTATTTTAAAAATCAAAGAATGATTCCCACAGAAATCCAGATGACTGCACAGATTTGTGACCCAGCTTTGTTAAACAACAAAGTAACCAAAGTCTTGAACCAGAATTGGAAAATATATTTTTCCTCTCTGAGTTCTGAAAAACCCTGGTTTGGGTGTTTTGCCATGGGTTTTAACTTTCAGATGCTTCTGTGTCCACATGTGCGAGTGAAGTGCTGAGTCACAAGAAAGTTTTCCAGTCCAGTTCTGTGCCTCTGTGAAGCTCATAACTCTAAAATCATCACGGAAAACATCTGCATATTTGGGTGCTTCTCTGAGCTCAGCTTGGCATTCATATTTTTGGAGGGATTCCCAAGCCAACAAAGTTCAGCAACAATTACATGATCTGACCCCACCTGCCCCAAGGTGCAGCTCCTGCCCCATTCCTGATGCCAGGACCAGGGAGGGGGAGGTTCCCGAGTGGTGGCTGATTCCATTTCACAACCTTGGGCAGGGAGACAGCTGAGTGTAAGCAAACCAAATCCTTCAACTCCAAATATCTTTGCTTCTCTTGTTTCTTTTCCCCAAAATCTTATCATGTGAGTGCAGCGTAGTTTCTTGGTTTAATAAGAATAATAATGGCTCAGGATGCAGGAAAATGACTCACATGGAGCTAGTCCAGCTCTCCTAGTTGGTTCTAGTCAGGTCACGATGAATCAGATGACCCTTATCTTACTTTAAGACTGAATAAAAACCTCTCCCCTCTACACCTCGGCTGATTTTTCTTACATTGTGCAGCATATCTCCCTCCCCTCTCACATTTCTGAGCTCTTCACGTCTGCCTATCACTTTCCCTGAAAAAATTCTGGTGCCTACATGCCTCCTGAGTTAACCTCTGAGTAAATCCTCTCCTATGCTCTGTAATTTCCCCTTTCTTACACCTTTTCCTCCTTTCCTTGTCCTGTCTGAACCTCGGGTTTATGGCTCTTCCAGCTCAGGACCAATACTGCCATATGTTTTGCTTTCTCATGTGTTGTTACACATGACCTACATCCCACCCAAGCCAAAACTGCTTTACTTGCTTTAAAACCCTCGGTGAATTTCTACCTTGGACCCTTGAGAGAGTTCAGCTGTATCTGAAACCAAAGCAGAAAATAGTTCCTTTCTTAATTTTTTGGTATCACGTTTATAATGTAAACCGCAGCAACACTTTCCAAACCAGGAATGCAAAACTGCTTTTGCTTCCCTGACTAGACAGTTCATAAAGGTTTGGGTTCCAAACTGCAGTTTTTCTCCACTTTTCTCTGTAATAAAAAGAACAGATCAAATAATAAATCCCATGTTAGTGACCTTTCTATTCCCTTGGTAGTGCCTTTGTGGAGGCCCTGGCCTATATTATGATGAAAGTAGTAACTGAAAAACAACAGATGAAAGGAAAAATAATATTTAGTATTGTTATGTGAAAGAGAAGCCATTACAGGTCTGGCTCCAGAGCAAGAGCCAACCCAGCTTAGCTTGAAAAAGATGTTCCCGTAACAGGGGAATAGTTTTTGTTTCACATTTCTGCCTTTTTTTTTGCTCAGAGACTGAGGAAAACAAGGAGCCTGCAGAAGAACAATTAACCTGCGTTCCACTTGAGCAAACTAAGATTAAGAAACAAAGTGGCAAAAAAGCATTGGTGAACTCCAGAAAGGATTACAAAAGCTTATGGATGATCAGCCTAAAAATTCAACCGTTCCCCCAACAGCCGCAAACTCAGAAAGTCCCTAAAACACAACTTAGCAAAAGCCAGGAAGGCATACCAAAGGCCTATTCTTATACAGCTTCCCGAACTAGCCACTGCTGGAGACAGGCTCCTGGGCTAGAGGGAATTTTGGTTTGGCCCAGAGCAGCCTTTCTTACATTAGCAGCGAAGATCACCCGCTAATCTTTAATAAGAGCAGCCTGGCAGCACCGGGGCGAAGCCGCGCCGAGGCTCCGGCGCTTTAACCTCCGCCAGAGCTCTGCAAACCCGCCTCAAACACGGGGACAAGATATTGCTGCAACACACCCCCGTGGAAAACGAGCTAAAAGCAGGGGCACAACTTCGAGTAATTAAGGTGCGGAAAGACCTCCAAGATTGTGTGGCCTAATCGCAGCCTCCCAGTACCTGAAGGGAGCCAGCAAGAAAGATGGAGAGGGACGCTCCAGAAGGGCCTGGAGTGACAGGGCAAGGGGGAACGGCTTCACGCTGCCAGAGGGCACGGCTGTGTTAGAGATAGGGAAAAATTCTTCCCTGTGAGGGTGGGGAGGCCCTGGCACAGGGTGCCCAGAGAAACTGTGGGCTGCTCCATGCCTGGAAGTGTCCAAAGCTGCGTTGGACAGGGCTTGGAGAAACCTGGGATAGTGGAAGGTGTCCCTGACCATGGCAGGGGCTGGAACAGGATGGATTAAGGTTCATTCCAACCCAAACCATTCTATGATTTTATGACCATCAAGTCAAACCTAGTCTCCTCTCCTTGCATTTGTAGCTTTTAGGGTTCAAATGGGGCTGAGCTTGGCAAAACTTGGTCAGTGCACGGTCATTTCTAATCGAAATTGTTCCCAACTCACTGCTCTCACTGCCAAGGGTGTTTTCTGAATCCAACACCCTCAATGCTCCCATCTCTCTGCTCTGGAGGCATCTTTTTCGCAGCCAGCCCATGATGCTTGGTGCACACAAAAGCACTCGAGCAAAGAGCGAGTGCACAGCTGCCTTCCTGTAATTACCATCTATCCCTCTACCTGTGGATAGGAGTGGGAATGAACCAGCTTCCTCCTTTTCTCTGCAGAACCTCCAATTTTCTGCTGTCCAAAATTGCGGGTAGCAGATGATCGAGTTGCAACTGCACCAGTGTGAAACTGCCATTGCATCACCAGCTTGCAGACACTGTTACAAAACTGAGGCAAGAGGAGGCTCTGGGAGGTTCATAAATGTTTCAACATAACCTGAAGAGAGTTACGAGGAAGCTGGGTCTAAATCTGGAGATTTCTGGATTTGACTACGTACAGCTTGAAAGTCAGTCTTGTCAAGCCTGAGCGTAAAAAACCTTGTCAGCCTTTAGTTGATATGCAGTGGAGGTTTTGTATTGAAGATCTTCGCTGTATTTTTAGGTTCATTCAGTTAGAATCAAAAGACAGCTTAGGGGAGACAAGACTGCATATACAGAGTACAAAAACAGTGGGGGGAAAAAAAAAAAGGAATAAAATACACTTGCACAAAGCCCCTGTGAGCACAAACTGCAAGCCATGGTTTGCTGAGTTTAAATCCAACTGTAGTTACTAGTTATCTGCTGTTCTGATAAATATTCATGTATCATATGTTCATATCTGACTGCAGGAAAAGAAAAAGGATTCAGAGAGCTTTGTCTGCCCTATGAGCTTTTTATCTGTGCTTTAGTAACCTTCTTATACGTTAGTAAATAGGAGCATTTCTCTGTTCAGACTTTAACACTTTTATTATCCTTGCAGATTCAGCAAACCTTTGTTCTAAAATGCTTTGTGCCCATTAGGGCTTTTGATTATAGATTACACCACCATTTGATTTTTTTTTTCTCTCTCATGGGCAACATATTCTTCTTTCATTGAGCAATATTCAGAAACTTGGAAATCTAACCTGTGTTTTAGTCTCAGGACAGGCACATTCTTATGGTAAAAACCTCCCCAACTGAACTTGGGATGCATTCAACTCTTTTATGGTTGATACTTGGCCAGGTTAATTATGCAATCACCCCAAGTAGAAGAGGACAGCAGGATACACGAGCATTTTTCAAAGACTTGTTTTCAGCACAGAGACAGTTTTCTGGAATCAAATAAAGAAAATGGAGAATGTCTGTGATTTACAGCAAACTGGCACGCTGAAAATGCAAGGATTTAAAAGATCAACAAGGCCAAATTTGCAGTCATTGAGGGAATGATTACAGCATGTGGCTACACATCCAAGTTTAATCAAGCTGCCCTGGGTACCAGCAGCAGAGGAGATGTGGCAGCAGTGGCTTCAGCCTGCTGGGGACCCTGGGGGTCTTCTCAGGCCGCTGGCCCGAAGCCAGGTCCTTGCTGACGTGGCTCCATGGACCTTGGCACACCTGGAAGCTGAAGCGAAACCAGCCTGGTGGGGTTTGCACATCCCGCAGTCGCCCTGTGGCTTGCGGAGGGGAGGATGGGGCTTCCTGCAGCCTCCGGCCACACCACAGTGGGGACACGCGGGGACAACAGGGGTCTTGCCCTCGGCATCCCCGGCAACGGCGCCGTCCTGCCCTCCTGAGGCTTTGGGACACACCACACATCCCTGTCCTCCAGCTGGGGCTGGAACAGCTCCATTCCAACAGGGAACCAGCTCTCAGCATTTCAAAGTCACGGACCAGGGTCCGGAAAGTCAGTCTGGCTTTAAAATCCAAGCGGTTCAAGAGGCGAGAATTGCGTTGGGTTTAATTGTTCGGCTCTAACAGGGTTCGTGATTTTAAGCTTTTTCTTAGTAAACACATGGGCTGGAAAAATACTTTGTAAAGGACTACGTGTTCAGATTAACAACCTTACTCCAGCCATCAGGGCTTCAGGGACAATAGCAAATATCACAAGATTTGTGCTAAAATTGCAGAAGTTGCCAATGCTTTAAAAAAAAGGTCTTCATTTGGCTTAAAATGTGAACTATTTGTTAGCTAAATCCTACCCTGTCAAGCTTGCTGGTGATCCCGGATGCCTCTAAACAAACTAAAAACACCTCAAAAAGACCTGATTTCTCAGAGGGCGTGTGCTCAGTTATAACAATTTGGGCCAAAACAATTATGAAAAGAATGCAACGATCCTGACTTAACATTAGCCAAAAGGCTTGGAAATCTTTGTTTTTTCCTGAACTCCAAGATGTCTTCAGAGATCCTCACAAGAAAACAAAAAAAAGAACCAAACAACCAAGAAACCCACAGTAGGAATGAGCAGGTTTAAATTTGTGTTTTAACATTTCCCACGGCCCCTGCACATGCAGGCTCCATTCCTCCACCGTCTCTGCTGGTCAGAAGATAAAGCCATCCTTGTCATCTTCTACTAATACTAAGAAAGGCAGCAAGAAATGAAAAATCAAGTCCCTGTCATATTCCATCGAGCACGCTGGCTAGATACGGATGTCTCGCCCCCATTTACAATCTGAACCAAAAGATTTGAAGCCAAGAAAGCAGCTGGCACAATAAAAACAGTAAAAGCTCTAGCTGGCACCTCATGCTGACAATGACTAGCCAAATCTCCATGGGGAAAAATGCCAATATAGATTTCTGTGACAAAAACAACAAAATAGATTTTTGTCAATGTACATAGATTTGACAGGAAGTCAGACAAATCTATCAATAATGAGTGACATATATCTGCAATATTCCCAAACAAAATGGTACATTTGAAGACAAACTGAGAAAATAACTAATTGTGTTACGTGTGACACAGATTCATCTGGACTTTTTGATCACAACACTGTAATTCATTAATGCAGGTTAATTCCCAGTTTTCCTGGGAAGAACTGACCAGATACACAGACATATTTCTAAGTGCTTTCTCAAACATCCTTTAAAACACTAATATTTCAAAGAGGGACAAATTAGTTCTGAGGATATTGCAGTTAAAAATCAAGCCTTTATGAGATCGAAACCTGAATTTCCTACTCTAGAGCAAACTTTTTAACCATTATCTTTAGTTCCACACTTGGAAATAGGATACAATATTAAAAAGTGGATGCTGGAAAGTTGTTATATAGTATTTTTCCCGAGAAACAGCATGTTGCACTATGCAAACAAAAGTAGTGCCAGCGCTCTTCTGTCACCAAATAAAACTTGCAAGGAATTACCATTTATTTCACTGCCAGGTGCCTTCTGTGCTGCATCCACAGGGAGACCATGAGAACCAAGTGTCCAAGCTTTTGGGAAGACCTTAGTCCTATTAAAACTTCGGCTAAGGAGGGGGGGAAATGACTATGTAAGAAATTCCATAGTTGAAAAACTGAATTTAACCATGTTTGTGTATTCCAAGCCAAGCCTCTTATCACACATAGCACCTTAGTGAGTACATGGGGATGAATTATTTATCCAAGATCTCCAGGTACACATAAGTTTTAGCCAACCTTTGGGACAGGTTCTGACAGAGCTGGAAAGATGCAATTGGGTTCAGGAGCCGCAGGGAATTGCTTAAAGTGTGTGTCTAGCAAGACAGCTCTGCAAACAGATGGCAAGACCCAGATAGAAAATGCTTTTTAAGTGAAAAGTCAGAAACTCATGAAAAAAATGTCTTGCTCATAAAAAATTCTATAGAGTCTTCAAAAACATCTGAAGTAGTTGTTATACATAAATGAACGAGATGAGCCAAAGTCGGCTTGACTTGGGAAGAAGTGTATCCAACACAGTGCTCTGATTCACCAGGAGGTGTGCACTGCCCTGAATTCCAGCAGAAATTAAAACAATAGGAAAAGCTGTGAGAACCACTAAGTCTCAGATATTTATCCTACTAAAACACTCTGAAGGTTTGGGAAGTCCCTGTTCACGGACAGTTCACTGACTGATGGAGAGGAGCACAGCATCTGCCATCCTTGTAGCCCAGAAACTCCCAGGTCAACAACTAAACCAGGGACAGAGAACCTCGGAGAGGGTCCTTGAAATCTGCAGCTTTTCTGCAATAATTTATTCATACAGGGCATTCCTTTTATTCTCGTGATATTTACAGTCTGAACCTGTTTGGTAAATTTAAGGGGGGACCATAAGTAATACAACCAGGATGTGACAGCACCATGCGGCAAATATTTTGGGGGAAATTAAGACCCAAAGGCTGAGCCATTTCCAGCCAATTCTATGTTTTGATTTGGAAAAGCAAAGGGCTTTTGAAGAGACTTCCCTGGGCCCCAAGAGTCTGGATGGTGGATGGGGGCAGAGGTGGGTGCTGTGAGCAATGACCCCCAGACCAGCCCTGGATGGAGCCACAGCACCAGTTGTGCTTTGAGAGTGAACAGAGGCACAGCCAGACCCAGACCACGATGGCATCCTCAAAATCTACACAGAATCACTGCAAAAATAAATGTAGTCGAGACCATTCCTTTCTCTAGGAGTGTTACCCCTTCATTTTTTTACTTTCTTATTTTTAGTGGTCTTATCAAAAAAAAAAAAGAACCTGTAGTTTTGAATCCACTTGGTTCTGTAAGGTAATTTCCTCTTCAAAATGAAAAACGGAAAAGAAGTAGGTAATGCTTTAATTTGTTATGAGGAGTAATTACTGTCTGGCCTCGAGGGGTTACTTGTACATTGGTTTTAACAAGAAACCCATTTAACATATATTTATCTTTGTAAATTGTCCTGAATGATCAGCAAATACCTAATCATCTGCAAAAAGCTGTTTAAAACATCCTTACCCTGATAACAGGAAATTATAACCTATGAGACCAAAGAAGCTGAAGTGGTGGTTTAAACCATGATAGACATTTGCAAGGAGGCAAGAAATGGGTGTTTTCATATGTTTGCTTTGAATCTTTTCCTTTGGTCATGAACACATCAGGACAGACCCATTGTGTTCCTCCCACGGCTGGGAATGGCGAGATCCTGCATCTGATGAGTCCTGAAGCCCTTGAGGAGAGCAAAGTCCACGTGCTAAAGCACCCAGGCAAAGCACAAACCACTGGTCTGGATGCTGAGAGGAATTTGAGGCTCAAGAATGCTACAGATGAGCAAAAACGTAAAGAAAATTCCACTACCTGAAGAGTGAAGGAACCTACTCAGACTTTTTTGTACTCCAAACAGTTGTGAATTGTATTTCTTATTTATCAAAAGCCCTGTGACATGGTTAGAAATGAGAACAGACTAAAGCTGGACCTCACAGCTTTGCTTTGATACATGAAAACAGACGTGCGTGTCACATCATTCCTCTGCCCTGCTTTGTCTGCTCATGTGAGCAGACAGGGGATGGAAAAACACAATAATTTTGCTCTCTAGGGACTGCATAGCTCAAGGGATTGGTAATAGGACACAAGCCTTTCAGCCCTAAATCAATTACTCAGAATTGACTCAGGTTTTAGTAACTGAGTTTGTTTGGCTGCATAAAATACATAGAATATTTTCACTCTCGCAGTGAATGTCGGGTTTGGCTCAGTGCACAGCAGAGAGGTGGACTGACACCTTCCCACCTCTTCCTACTTTCAGATTTCAATGAAGCCAAGATCATGAAAAAAAGATGTGGAAACGATCCTTACAGTTGTCATACAGCTAAGAATTCTCTCACACTCTGGACAAAACACTCTCAAAAGTTTCTTTACAACAGTTTCTTTACACCTCTGAAGTGAAACAAGCTCACTCAAGGTCTGTGACTACAAAAACCCTCAGATGAGCAGATTTAGGGGGTTGTGTCAAGAAAATTTCAGCAACTCTGCTTCCAGGGCTTTTTGTTAATTAGGAAACAGTGGTTTTTTGCTGTAACAAAAGTAAATATAATTTTACACCAGCATAACTTTCCCTCTCAAGAGGCTTAAGAGATTCCATAACTCCATAATAATTCATATAAGCTTTATAATGAGCCAATAAATATCCAAGTGCAGGTAGTATTCAAGCTTCATCTAACAATAATCACCAACTCCACGATGCAGAGCTGACCATGGATGCAGAATAGGAGGATAAAAGGGCTGACTACTTGAAGGGAAAAATTTCCATGAGAGTTGCAAACAAATACCAGTCATTTCTTAATACGTTATTCTTTTCTCCTTACAGACCCAGAGAATGACCAGGAAGCACAAAGGCATGTGAAAATGCATAAAACAAACACAAAAAAGTTTTCAAAAGTTTCATAAACCTCAGAAAAGTTTGTGTTTGGTTTGAGGAATGCAGAAAAAAGAAAATAAAGAAAAAAAGAAAAAACAGTTCTGGTTCTTGTTTTATCTACAGTGGTTCAACTGTCCCTGGTTAATCCACAGGAGTTTGCTCTGTGTGGACACTTGGTAGCCAGGGGTTTTCATCCCAAGAGTGGATGTTCCCAAAAGAAAAATAACAAACAAATAAATAACAAAACAAAACATCAAGAAAAAACCAAGCAAACAAGACTCACCTAATAACCAAAAAAACCCCTCCAAATGACAAATTTTTTATGCATTTAAGTCACACGGAACTGAAAATTGAGACCCCTGTGGATTTATTCCATGCTCAAGACCCCAGCTTTTCCGTAAGAACGTGATTATTTAGGAGTTTGGTCTGCAGTGGAGCAGTGTGAGGAGAAGCAGTGGTGTCACAGCAGGGTCAGGGGGATGAGGGAGCAGTGCTGACGTTCTGCCTTGGCACGGGAGAAGAGACACCTGAAAGCCAGATCAGCCCCCGGGCCCAGAGCCTACTTTGTCACAGAGTCATTAAATTCTGCCTACCAGAATGCAGGCAGGAACCTGCTAAGTATCTGCGTTGCTCACAAAGCTGCATGAGGGACCATAAACAATATATATATTTTAGTTGAACAGATAAAAAGATCTTTCCTCTAGAAAGTCCAGACACTGTTTCCAATTTTTAAAACGGAGCCATAGATGCACAGGCACATGCAGACAACGTCAGCAGACTTCTAAGATAAAATAGATTTAATACTTGTAAAATCTGTGTCTCGCTTCCCTGTTTTCCAGGGCAGGTCTGCACAACCAGGGCAATGCCAGGCCTAAATTAGCTCAGCAGTGAAACAGAGAAAATTGGTGCGACAGGTTCTAGGGGAAAGTTGGTGTCTGGGACCCAAAATCAGGTGATGAAACCTGAGTATGGAGTGGCACCACAGGTAAATGGATCCAGGTGAGACCTCCAGGTAGGGACGGAGGTGAAAGATTGGGTAAAATATGTTGGGCAGCAGGGACAGTAAGGGAATTTATTAACAAGAATTACAAGAACTGGCCATGGTTTTAATAGCCTTTTCCACCCAACTCAAACTTTTCCAGAGCCTTTCAAAGTGCTGCTTTAAAGTCTCAGCAGTTGTGCAGGGGCCCACAAAAACCCTTTAGAGATTAACACAGCTGGTGAGTTTGCAGCACACCCAGGTTAACTCTTGTATACCTCAAGAAATCAAAGAGGAGCTTGAAGGAATATGGGGGGATTAGAAATAGCAAAAATCTTAAGTTTTGGAGAGCTGATAGATGGTCAGCAGCTTGTAATTTCCACAGTCAGTGATTATCTCCAGCTCTGAGGCAGAGGCTGAGCAAGTTCTGAGAAGTCCAGAGCTGAAGGAGACTTTGGAAAACGCTCTCAGGCACAGGGTGGGGTTGTTGGGGTGTCTGTGCGGGGCCAGGAGCTGGACTTGGATGATCCCCTGGGGGTCCCTTCCAACTCAGGATATTCCCTGACTCTCTGACTCCCTTCTGAGGAACAGCCTCACCATCTGACAGCCACATTTCGAGGTCCCTTTCAGGGCTGTACCCTGTCCTGTGGCATCGTGGCTGAGCACGGCCAGTGCCACCCACCCCCTAACCCAGCTCTTGCCCCACTGCAGACACATGTGGCAATTACTTTAAAGGATTTCTGGTGAGGCTTGCTTTCACACCACAGGACTTGCCTGAGCTGCAGGAATGACATTCCAAGCTTTTATTTATTTCTTTATTTGCCAGACCCTTAACGTTCTCCCTCTGTAGCTTTTTGGCGCACGGATTTATGGCACTGTCTAAAAGTCTAATGCTTTTCTTTGAATATACTTGTGGACGTTTCTGATCTCACTTTAATTGGGCATGCTTTAGGCTCACATAAAATATTAACATCTTAGCCAATGAAAGTCAGTGCCCAAAGCTCAGATGGTTCTAAAATTAATATAACCTTGTTTCTTGCTCACAGAAGCCACAAAAGATCAATTCCAGAATAATTTTTTTCCAGTATCTGATAGCTCATTTTATCTGGGCAAAACATGCCTGTTTCATGACCTTCTGGACATGCTGTGGTGCACATCTATTGTTTGTAGAGTTGAAAATAAGGACAGAGTGAAGCTTTTGATATAAAGATTATTTGGGGAGAGTTTGATTAGTCCTTCAGTTGACTTGCTCTTAGGTACATACATGTAACGATTTTTCCATCTCAGAAATCAACAAGTCTATTATTATTTTAAAAGTTAAATAACGTTGATATAACTCTTGTTTATTAGTTTGGTTTCCCTCAGCATGCAGATTTAAACTCCAGCACTGTCTCTGAGTGCAGGAGCTGGGGCTGTTCAGCCTGGAGAGGAGACACAGCTGAGAGGGGACCTCATCCCTGTCTGTTGCTGTCTGCAGGGAGGGCTCAGAGCAGAGCCCAGCAAGTTCCTGAACCAGGAACTGATGCCCAGGAAGTTCCACCTGGACAGGAGGAAGAACTTTCCTGTACAGTGACCGAGCCCTGAACAGATTGTCCAGAGAGTGTGGAGTCTCCCTCACCGGGGACATTCCAGAACCATCTGGACACGATCCTGTGCCATTGCTCTGGGATGACCCTGCTGGAGCAGGGAGGTGGGACCAGATGATCCACTGTGCTCCCTTCCAGCCTGACCCATCCTGGGATTCCCACTGCCCCACAACAAACCTACATACAGGAGCAGGTTAAGGAACTCCCATTTAGAAACTTAGAGCTTCCTAAACACCGACAAGGCCAGGATTAAAATTCAGCAGGATGACCATGTGATGGCAGAGCTGCAGCAGGAGCTCGGCCTGATCCCTGGGCAAGGAGGATTGTCTTCAGCTGGGATGGCTCTGACACAAGAGGCAGGATGCCTGGAGTAGCCCATTGCAGCGAGGGACATTGGGGATGTCAAGGCTGCACAGAGTTGTGCAATTCGTTTCTGCCTTAATTATACTAAATTTTGCCTTTACTGCTTGAACACTTCACGACAAAACACTGCAAAGACAAAAAAAAATCAGTGCATCATTTCTGAAGAGCAATACCGAGGTACAATGAACTAGGTTTGATATTATGGCCAGGCTGGATGGAGCTTGGAGCTACCTGGTCTCGTGGGAGGTGTTGGGATGAGTCTTGAAGACTCCTTCCAACCCAAATGATTCTAAGGCTCTGTGATTGGCTTTTACTAAAATCAGCCATGTTTTTTAAAATTTCCAGGAGTACTGGGAGCAAACAGCCACTTGTAGATAATGGTGGTTTTCCCCATAACGAGCTCTGACTCAGAGCAGAATCCAACCACTTCCAGCACTCGAAGAGTCAGAGGTAGTTTTGCCACATAACAAACATCATCAATTCCTAGAGCAACCACAATTGAAGGCACAGCTTGAATAGGTTGGGAAATGTACTTCCCTGGATTTCAGAAATCTCCCAAAGCAGGATGCGCAATGTTCTTAAAACTAGCTCCATTCCTAACGTGGGTCCTCTCTGCCAACTCAGTAACAGAAATTAATTAACCTTTATATTTGCTTGAAATGCATTTCCTTACTTCTCCTCTATTTTGATAGTTCTATCCTCCAAAACAGAGAGAGCCAAGTTCAGAAAACAAAGTATTCGAAGTATAATACCTTTCCTTTTTTTGTTTTGGGTTTTGTTTGGGGGGTTTTGGGGCATGGGGTAGTGATAATTTCTTTGCAGGAAACAGGACTTTTCCTGAAAAGAAAGAGAAAGAAATGGCTGGCGGGGGAAAAAAAAAAAAAGATAATTTTAATCTGTAATAGACTGTAATAGGAATGAGAACTCGGTAATATTTTTATTGTTATTTTTAATTTCCTCCATCTGAATCCACTCTGGGAATAACATTCAAAACATGAGGACATTAATCATGTAAACTTCTGTTAACTCCTGACACCTCTCTTGTCCTCCCATACCACAAAAACCCCTCAAAATAAACAAGAAATTAAGTTCTGACCCCTCGAGAGACCTCACAAACTCCTCTGGAGATTTTGCCATTGCTATTCATTTTACACAGAAAGTTCTGGGATGCCTTTCTGATGGCTCCAGCGTGTAACCCTGAGACAGATAAGCTCAGAGCCGGGGAACCGAGTCCAAGTCAGGAATTTATGGGAAAGCATGTGGAGCAGATGGTGGAGGAATGAGAGAGGAAAGGAGACACAGCTGAGAGAGAGTGAGTGTTGAGACTGTGTCAGATGGGAGAAGGAGGAAAATTATGCTGATCTAGAAATGTGCAGTGGAACTCTTCACTCTTGAATTAGTAAATAACCAGGAAAAGGCATCCTTTTTCCTTCAGGTATTCCAAGGCTTCCATCTCCACCAGGTACGTGCAGGTATCACTGAAACCCTCACTGCACCCCAGACAGGAGAAAAGCACCATTATTATTGGCCTTTTACTGATCCTGCAACCTTCCCATCCAGTGCCTCCAAAACTCACATTTCAGGACAGATTCAATCCAGTTCTCCCTGACTGGGACCTTTAACTCAGTTCTCCGCCCACTGCTTACCATGGATAGTGAACTCCCACCAGGATGGTTTGAAAGTCAGTTTTGAAAGAAATTTTCATTTCTTGTTTTTATGGGAGAAAATAAAGCGGCATACCCTATAAAATAGCTCCAAAGTGCATTTGTAATTATAGTCATTTTTAATGATGGTTAGTGAAACATTCATTTCCCTCACTTCACAGTAGATCTGTTGTATAAAAAAGTTATTCTCTTCTGAATAATTCTGAAATGAGTACCTTTAGTTTGCAAGTTTGGGTAATAGGCATAGATTTTATTTTCAGCACATGCAGCACAACCTGAACTGAGAATGAATATATACAATCTGAAAAGAGAAGAAATAAAAATAAATGACAGGTTCTTATTACATGGTTTTTAGAAAATACGTCTGCTTGTCTGTTTTGTATTTTGAGCTAATCTATAAGCCTGATTTCACTGGAAGAAATTCCCTTTTTAGCTGGAGACTGCATGGGAGGCCACATCATGCAGCTGAGGAGGAGAAGAGAAACCTTTACACTTCAGCCCCAAATACATGACCCCCAGCCAAGCCAGTTTCCCCCACGGGCAGAAATCCTTGTGCTCCCCACCAACGGGGACGCCCCAAAAGCACAGCCAGGTAGCTCTGATGCCAAGTTCCAGTCTCACACTTTCCACCCCCAGCCTGGTGCCAAGCAGTGGGCAAGGAAGAGCCAAAGTCTCACTGCCGGCAACAAAACGCTCCCGAGGGCCAGGGCCAGATTTGGACTATTCCAGCCCCTGCAATCTGCCCCAGCACATCCTGGCAGAATCCAGAGGGATCCCAGCCCTCGGTGGTGCCGCGCTTTCCGCGGTTAAGCGCAAGACCGAAGCGACAGAAGTGTCCCCGTTTCCACCCTCCGGGGCCTGGTGCTGAGAGCTGGGACAGGCTGTGCCACAGCACCAGGGCGCAGGAAAACACAAACACCACGATCCTACGGGCTGGGATCCTGGGGGAAAAAGCGAGGCTGGAGAGCTCGTTTGGGAAACTCAGGGAGCTTGAGAGCATCGGAACTGACCACGCTGCTTGGAGAAATGTTCACAACCTGGAGAGATGTTTTCTCTCTCTGACACCACCCATGAATCAAGGCTGTGCGTCACCACGGGGCTGCTCTGGGCTTTATGGCCAGGTTTTTGATCAAAAGTGAGGGGCTTGAGGACACAGAGCAGCTTTACCTCTACAAGAGCGATTTTAGACACTAAAATATTTGCTCTGAATCTGGTGCTAATTACCAGGAGTATCCTGGGCTTTCCTTAGAACTCCTTCCAGCCAGGTGAAATCAAGCAGGCTTCCTGCTATCACTTCCCTACACCTCTGGCCAGAATAAAAACATTAAAAAGACCCTAAAATTACAAATAAGCCCATTCAATCTGCGACACTGTAATTGCTAAATCCCTTCAGTTTCCAGGACTGTCCAAATCAGAAGGATTCCAAGCAAAGAGAAGTGATGAGTTCAAGCAGCACAGCTTGATCCCAGTCTGAAGGTTAGTGCTGACCACATATTTATATCCCATGCAGGCAGAGATTCCGGGATGGAAGCTGTCATACACAAAGGCCAGACACCATGTCATCCAGGACACCCGCCAGTTATTCCTCATGATACAACGTGATTTTCTGGGAATATCAGGGAGTAGACCAGTGACTATCAGAATTGCAATTGCCATTTACCTTCCAGTCCCAATAAAATAAAATACAGTGTACAAAAGGGAAAAATCAGTGACAAATCAAAAAAGCTGATACAAACAGCAGTCTTTTTAAATTCGATCTTTAAACTTCTGAAGTCTGAGCTCAAAAATATTGAGCAGAAATTTCTATTTTCTGGAAGCAACATTCATCTTGTTTTCTGCTCTGCCATTGAAGCACTTCAATTTCAGAGCCCACACAAGAGGCAAAAATTTATTTTTTTTTAAAATAGCAGGATCACTATGGAAAAATACGCAACCAAACACATTCCCCCTTCAAAATCCTTCATAAATGTTAAAGAAAATTTCTATATTAATAAGAAATTCACTTGCATTTTGGACATAGTTTTCTCATGCCTTTTTTTGGGCAATCCAGTCTGCCCATTCCTTATACACTTTTGGTTTTAGCCTAAGCACAGCTGTCTTCTTGCCCAGATGTGGCCACATCAGGGGCTGTGCCAGCTCACTCATGTGCATGGTCTGAGAGGCGGATGAGAAATGGTGGAGGGGTGGTGAGGGACAAGGGGAGAATTTGTTCTGACTATGAGACAAAGTCAAGATTTGAAGTGTTTTCCTTCAGGAAAAGCAACTCAGACACCTGTAAAAGTACCAATTCACCTTGAAGAGTAAGTGCTACTCTTCAGACATGGACCAGAAGACAATAATAGAAGAAAAGATCTTTGCCTTTTTACTCTAAAAGAAAGATGCTGGAGTCTAGGATGCAGCCATGTTGAGGATACAGCACCGAAGATAGGCATCATCCCCTAAAGGATGATGTCAACACAAAAACAAATGGAATAAAAAGAATTTGCCATGTAGAAATTAGATTTAAAATAAACACAGGGCTGTGTACTAGAGAGTAAAAGGCTGGAAAAACAAGGAGTAAGTTCAGCTCTTTTAGTCTCATGGATTTTGGGAAACAGAAAATGGGTAAGAACAGGTGGTTGAAATGATAACTCAAGAAGTTTTTTCATGCGTATCTACAAATCCATGAAAAGATCAAAGTTTTTTTGTGTAGTGATAGCACAAGAGGCAATGGCTTTAAAATGACAGAGGGCAGGGTTAGACTAACAATCAGGGAAAAGTTCTTCTCTGTGAGGGTGGGGAGGCCCTGGCACAGGGTGCCCAGAGAAACTGTGGCTGCTCCATCCCTGAAGTGTCCAAGGCCAGGTTGGATGAGGCTTGGAGCAACCTGGGATAGTGAGAGGTGTCCCCGCCCATGGCAGGGGCTGGAATAAGATGGACTTTAAGGCCCCTTCCCAACCAAACTATTCTGGGCTTCCATATTTCCAAGAGACTGTCCAAGAGACTTTCAATACCAACCCAAAGAAAAGTATTGGTTTTGGTGTTCCCTGCTTCTGATCCTTTTTGCTTCCACGAGCTGCTATTTTCTCATTATCTCATATTTTAGTTTAAAATGAGTGTTGCTGGGGAAGGGTCATCAACTTACCTATTTACATGTTACAGTATCCATCTGTAGGGACCCCTATAAATAATTACAGAAGCAATAGCCATAATGGCTTTTTAAGAGCACAAATGAAGACACATTCAGAGTCTTTAAGACTGTGCAGTCTGTGTAAGAACAGAGCACCCAGTTTTAAGGACTGGACTGTTTCAGGTCTGCAGGAATGCTCTTAAAGGAAAATGAGAAGAAGAGCATGAGGGATTTAAAGGAGAGCAGTGAGGTTGTGAGGCAAACCATTTCAGCCTCTACAGGTAGATCATTCGAAGATAAAATGGGACAGAAACCAGAAAATGAAAGAAAAATCACTCTCCCATTTTCCCTACTATTTACACAAATGAATAATAATGATACCCAAAATTACTTCTATATCAGATCATATAATGTCCTTCTCAGAAGATAAAGAGGGCAAATATTTCTATTTACATGGTGGACTTTAGACATGTGCTGCTAAACTACCTCACTGATTTTGTTGTTATTTTAATCAGTTTACAACACAGCTACTTCTGTAGTTATAGATTTGTTCATCTATTCTGTCATTTTTTACAGGCCAATTCCTTAAACTGGAAGTGAAATCAGCGGTATGACTGGCGCATTTTCTAATGACATCACTGCTTGTAAAGGATGAACAAGCCAAGTGAGCCAAAAGTCAGACAGGCATTTTTGAGGCCATTTCTTTCAAAAGCAGCATGTATCACATACCTTACCCTTTACAAACCGAGAGATTTTAATAATTTATTTCTCTGAGGAGCTTTATGACCCCAGGGATAACAAATTTCGCTAATTATTAACGTGCTTAAGTCTAGGAATAGATGATTTTTCTAATATTCCAATCGTTATCCTCATCAACACATCAGGGCTAAGATTTAACACACTCAGTGTGGCAAAGCTGAGCTTAAAAGCACTGACTGAGGTTGCTGAAGCACTTCAGAGCAGTCGTAACACAGTACAATAACAGCAATAATCATACTCTTATTTTAATTGTATCCATCTGAGTTATAGTCCAACACAGAACAGTCCACATTAGCAGTGCTGAGCTGCTTTGAGCTATTAATGTCATATTCCACCGTAGGGTATTTCAGGGGCTTGTAACTTTTTTTCTAAATGTACCAGATTGTTAAAATTCATTGTTACATGTTTATCTGCAAGTAAATAATAAAGGGACTAAGAGTTTTTAAAAAACAATTTTAGCCATTACCGAGATAGTCTGGTTGATGTTTAACAGATCCTGTTATAATCCTTCCTGTGTCAAAAATTATAGCTAATGTTAAATAAGAAAGCACAGAGTTTCACAAGCTCCCGAGTACCCTGCCTTTAACAGTCCCCACATGTCTCAGCAAGATGAGTAATTGTCCATCAGCCTATGGTTCATTAGGGATCAGAAATCAATTGAGTGGGAGGGTTCAGCATAGCAGGTTATACAAACCTTGGCTGTGCTGGATTCCTGATGAATAGAGTAGTTGGGAAAGGGAAACTTTAATCTGATGGCTCCAAGGTAGTTAGGCTACTGACAACCATGCAGTGTAAGGCTAATTGGGCTGGCAAGGAACAGAGGTAGAGGACAGGGTCCAGGCAGAGAATCAAATGCTCCTTTGGAGCTCCGGGGCCAGCAGAAAGCTTGTCTGGGAGGATGACCTACTGTATAAATGAAAGGCTCACAAAAATTAACCAAGTAGAGAAATGCTCCTTAGACGAAAAACATGTTTTATAGCTGTGGTTAAAAGTGTGCTGCTGCAAATAGCGGCTCTGAGTGTCACAGGCCAGTTTCAGCCTGGATTTTATCACCTATTAAAATTAAAATCATTTTGGCTGAATCCTCTCTCTCCGTGGATGCTGCTTCCTCTCACATTCTCTCTCCACAGCTCTGCTGTTTTGGAAAGGTAACAAATTATCAAACCAATACCATTTCTTCCCTTTTCCAGGATTCCCAGCTCCTTCCCATTACCTCCCTAAAAGCAGGATTTTGCTGTAGTCACGCAGATACAGGGAATGTGAGAGAAGTTCAGCATCCATTTCCCTGCTCCGTTCTGTACAAAAGGAATCATGAAACAGGCAAGTATTATAAAAAGACAACAATTAAGAAAGATATTTGGGGAGAGCAGTGATCTTCAGCAACAGATGAGCTCTCTTCCTGGTGCCGAAAATACTTGATTTATACTATTTCAGCAGAATGAATAGGGTGAACTAAAGTGTCTACATCTGCTCAAGGCTGCATGGCTTTAATCACTGCTGGCCTTAGTGGTCTGCATATGCTTGCAGAAATTCTTACAATGAGATGAATAAATACATGAAAGCATTTGCCCGCATGACGGCACAAAGCAGAGGTTCTGAATAATGATGGATGAACCTCAGAGGAGATCATAGGTTCCATTTAGCTGAGTGCTGGCGCATTAGGGTAAGAGCCCTAACTACATCAACCACTTAAGCCTGCAGAAGTGGGCTGCAAACTGATGCAGGAACTACAGCTCCGCTGCTCCTGCCTGAGTTTGGGTGAGAATAACGGGGCAGCAACTTTTCTCTTGAGGTCACAAGGCTGGCAATGTCAGGATTTTAAGAACTACCTCCAAGCAAAAAGCCAAAAGATCCTTAAGGGAGAGTGGAAGAAACTCAGGTCAGTTCTTGTTGTATAGATCTACATGGCACTTAGGAGTTCAGGTATTTCCAGTGCAACTCCTACTGTGGGCTTGAGGAGAGCTTTGGGGAATGTGGTTTCCATCAGTGTGGAGCAGGGAGCCTGTTTTCTTCATGCTACCACCATAAAATACTGATTTCCTGCCATGGAATAAGGGGAAGGGGCAAGTACAGCCATATGAGGATATTGAGACCCTGGCACAGGGTGCCCAGAGAAGATGTGGATGTCCTTGGATCCCTGGAAGTTCCAAAGGCCAGGCTGGACAGGGCTTGGAGCAACCTGGGATGGTGCAAGGTGTCCCCACCCATGGCAGGGGGTGGAAGAAGATGAGCTTCAAGGTCCCTTCTAACCCAAACCACTCTGTGATTCTGTGATAAAACTCATGGAAGCCTACCAGAACTTTTTCCCAATGAAGATAAAGATCTTCTAAAGTTGCTTTTGTGGAGCTCCCAGATGAGCTCAAAAGCAATGATTTGTAACTCTTTCTAAAGGAAATTTAATGAGTGGAATTTACCACTGTAAGGTTGCAAGAATCCTGCTTCCATATGGGACACAGCCAGGAACTTGTTGATGATTGCTCCACTTCTTTGAACTAATACTCCAAGCATGCAGCATCTTCCCTTTGCACATACTTCACTTTCTATGAAAAATATTATGTGATTTACTCGTATGAAAGATCCTCCTACATCCTGACTTGCAGGACTAAGTGCTGAGTTTGCATCCAGGAGTACTGGAATATCTACAAAGCCTCCGTATGATTTCAGCAAGCTCTGGATCTGGCTTTATATGAGCTGTATCTTTATTACCCAGGCACATACAAGAGTAGGTAGACTTTTAAGGCCTTGTGTAGACAGCTGTGATGACAAAAAATGAGTCACATAGAGCGTCCTTTAAGTAATTACTCAGATTTTCCTTTTCTCATTCTTAAGAAAAAAATATAAATTTTAACGCACTAGAAGAAGTACCATTAATTTAGTTTTTGTCGTCCATGAAGAAGAATTTTCTGGTTTCTGTAAGTTTTCTTTGAAGTGGCTCTTGGTAAAGACATGAATACAAGAGGCTGGAATGCTCACTTCAGCACAGCCCAAATCTAGAGCTAGACAAAGACATTCCTGGTATTTAACTTTCTTTTTTTCTTTTTAAGTTGTTGTTTTGAAACTTCCATTTTTATGTGAAGCTTCATGACGTCCTGAGTCAAAGCAATAAATGCAGCACATTTTCTGGGTCACAACACTCCCATCCCCTTCAAGAAATCATGCCAAATAGCTATGTCTGTATTCACTCAAAATAATACTTCCCCTAAAAATGCATGACATCTTATATGATTTACATCATGTTATGTTGCGGATTAGGTTAATGACTTCTTGTGCTTCTGTGAACCATTCAAAGTACCATGGCCCAGATTATTATTTTATATAAAATATAAATAGAGTATATTGCTGAAGTGGTGGGTTATTTAACACATGTATTTCCACATGTGTCTAGAAAGAGGGGTGGGGACCAACGTGTAACGAGCTCCTTCTTCCTGTGTAAAAACAAATGTATTCTACTGCTTTTCAGAGCTAACTGGGCTATTTATAGATGAGAATTAAATGCTTTTCTAGCTTTGTTCTGGGGGTTTTATTTGGAGCCTGTGTGTGTCTTGAGTACTGAAGTGCTTCATTTCAAGCACAATAGCAATTGTAAGAGTAACAGTTAAGAGAATTTCCTGGTCATCTATTGCAGCCCTCTTTGGATGAAATCCAGGATAGAGAAAACATTTGCTTAACTAAAAGAGTAGTGAGCAACCAGATCACAGCAGTGCCAACAGCATCCTCAAGATAACTTAATTTGAACAAATTACTATTATTTTATGTGTGAAGCAATTTAAAACATATACAAATACTTCTTCTACATGTTAAGATGCATTTCATTAATATCAGATTTAAAACTAGAAATAAGTTTTGGGGTCACTAAATCACTCATGGGTGGCAAGTAGGTGGTATCATAACGATCAGGTGCATTCTAAAGGTAAACTGGGGTAGGAATTAATAGGAAAGAAATATAAAAGAGGCACAGACATTATAGAGAGAAGGTTTAGATGAGATCTTACAAAGAAATTCTTCCCTGTGAGGGTGGGGGGGCCCTGGCAAGGCTGCTCAGAGAAGCTGTGGCTGCCCCT
Organism: Callaeas wilsoni; assembly: GCA_013398955.1. Taxonomy (NCBI): domain Eukaryota; kingdom Metazoa; phylum Chordata; class Aves; order Passeriformes; family Callaeidae; genus Callaeas; species Callaeas wilsoni. The sequence goes on along the minus strand of VWPU01014608.1, from coordinate 121,796 downwards.
GGATCCCTGGAACTGTCTAAGACCAGCTTGGAAGGGGATTGGAGCAACCTGGTCTAGTGGAAGGTTTCCTGCCCATGGCAGAGGATGGAATGAGATGATCTTTAAGATCCCTTCCAACCCAAACCATCACGAAATTCTAAGATAATTCATTACTTTTGTTTTTAAATCTGCTGTGCTCCCATACCTTCAAATCTGAACTCTCAGTTTTCTCATCACTCTCACCCTGAAAAATGTAACAGATACTAACATGGAATAAAGAAGGGAAATCAGGATAATCAGAGCTCATCACTTCTCAAAAAGAAAGGATCCAAACAGGTCAGCACTGGAAACATCTGAGAAAAGTTGGACAACAGTATCTAATAAAACAAGAAGCACAAGAAATCACCAACACTAAGACAAGAGGTACCGAGCTGCAATCCAACAAAATCAAGTGCTGTAGACAGACACACAGCGCACAACTGAGCTGTGGAGCTCACCGGGAAGATGAGAGTTTTAAATGGGGTTAATTACCAGAGCACCTGTCCAATGAACGGAAACAGTGGAGTAGACAGCACACAATGACATGGCCACAGCCGTGTCACCTCTGCCTCGTGTCACCTCTAATTCACTGCCAGGATCAGTCAGGGCGTGCCAAGGGGAGTCTCTCTCTTCCTGGCCTGTTCTTATACTTTTTCCTTAACAAGCTACTTTTGTCCACTATTGGAGACAGGCTATTGATCAACTTTGGGCTGATCTTTGTGGAGTCACACCTTACACAGAAGTGAAAAAATACACTCACTCGTACCTGTAATATAATCATAAAATTGACATATCTTCCTGTATTTCTTGAAAACAAACCCCATATTTAGTACTATTAAGGAAAAGAGAGCCACTTCTCATCAAAAAAACCCACTCTTTAATATACAATGTAAGCTGCTTCCATGGAGCTTCTATCAAAGAGGACATGAACTATAACAGATAATTATCCATAGATTTGGTAGAGGATGCTACTTAATATTTGGAAGTTAAGAAGGACTTTTTGTGCTTTTCTGGGCCCTTTTGTTGCAATCAACTCTAATTCACCACAGGAATAAATCAGTGAGAGGAAACAGGGACAATCCAGTCCACGGTCACTCAAAACAACGATTGGGTGATTTCTCCAAGATATTCTTCAGAAAAACAAAACTTACTGGGATCAATCCAGAGGTAATTCGGTGAAATTTAATGGCCAGGAGGTCAGACTGGATGATCTAATCATTCCCTTTGGCTTCAAACTTCATGAATCATGCTTGAGGTGGAACTGGTAATGGGAGTCATCTAATGGGAGTGGACATTGAAGCAACAGCCCTGGTGCTTAGGGGAGCAGAGAAAGCTCACAACATTTGGCCCGAGGAAGAAGAAGCCAATTAAAAAAGCCTCCCACAAGAGGAAAAAACTGCCAAAAAGGATTAAAAGGAGAGGTGTAGGCCTTGGTGTTTGGCATGAAAAAGCTGAGGCCTGAGTTAGCCTAAGCGAGGAGAGAAATGAACATGGCCAAAATCATGCCTGACCTCCAATCTTTGGGGCAAGAGCAATTTTTCCTGCTCTGAGCATCCCTTTACCCCTTTCACCCCTGAATGAACCCTCTGGCTCCAGCGACTGCAGTCCCTTTGCTGCGGGATTTGCCATGTGGAAGTTGGAGTTCCAGGCTCTCCCATGTCACTGTGCTTCATTCCCATCACTTCTGCCTTTGGAAAGGGTTATGGCACGTAAGGCTTTTGTTTTTCAGTACTCTGGGCCCCTCCATGCCACTCACACAGCCCATCTCTTTTTCTCCTCATAAAAGAGGTTCAAAGCACCGTTTGGGTTTGTTATTTTCCGAGCCCAAGAGTCGTAGACTCTCAACTGATCTGGAGGTCTTCCAATCACACGATGAAAAGGAACATTCATATTAAAACCGAAAACAAAAATTAATTACAGCATTGGCTTCGTAATACAACCACCCATGACACAGAGAAAACTGCAGTTTGGGCTTGAAGGGGGAAGAAAACGTGTAGCTATTTAGATATAAAAACTTGTAGCTCGTGGGGAGCTTTTGTGTTTGCCGAGAGTTAAGATGAGAACAACAACAGCACAATTTGCTGCTCTGCATTTTTTAAGTTTTTCCCTCTAAGAACTGTACATTATTTATAGAAACAGCCTGATTTACATGCGGCTCCTTCAGAGCTGCCGGACGGCACATCCAGCGCTGCTACATTGCAACTTATCTCCTGGAACTATCTGTTTGAATAGCAAAATGAATATCACTCTGATCAAATATACAAGTCCCTCTGCATGAAAATCAATCCTCTGCACAAGACATATTTTGAAGATTTAAGTGGGGTCTAAGTACTGCTTAGTCCTTGTGCATGCACAAGAGTGAATGCCACCCACAGGGAAAAATATGCCATGGAAAAATTCATAAATAACTTCCAATAACAAAGACATTTGAAAATGTCATGATCTTCTTCACATATTTCATACATAGAAAATGTAGTATAAATTCAAGGAAAACATTAATAATTACAAGTTATTTGCTCAGGCCTAACGAGCAGCAGCAGTCTAAAAAGTACTGGCAGATGTCTAGGCAAAATAAAGATAAACACAGTTGGGTTCAAACCACTTTTTAAAACTCTAGACTGAGATTTACAGGCTTTTTGGATCCTCTGACTTTATGCCGTTTGTTTACGAGTTTAAAAATTTTGAAAGAGAAAAAAAAAATTGTTTGCTCTGCAAACGTGAGCCTTACATCTTTCTTTGCAGTTTGCCTGTTTATCCAGATCAAAATATAATGTTCAAGACATTTTCCTTCTGTTGAACATACCACTGTCAGAAGATCTTTGCCCACAGTTTATAGTTATTGTATGGAAAGTGTGCTTTGTACCAGAGATAAAAAGTTAGACTGCTTTTATTGATAGAGTGGCTGTGAAACAATTTTCCTTTATTTAAAAAAATTAGATATATAAAATATCTGCAAGGTTCTGACCTCCAGAACCAATTGTTGATTGCTTGTAGTGTAGGAGATTGTTCAGCTATGAAGATATGGTTCATGAATTAGGAGGGTGTGACTAAATATAAGTGGTTTTATTTAACAGATCATTATACTGTTCGGTTTTTTTTAATGTACTAACCAGAAAAGTCCATAACCAGCTCAGCTTCTGATATTCAGACATTTATATCGTCGCAGAAGGAAAATATCATGTATCAAAACAACAAAACACTGCTATCATCAGAACCACATTTCCTAAATCCACGTTGCTATCTAAGGGATACTACAAAGAAATACTTTTCCATCTCTCCGTTTTAACTGAAGCCTTATAAAGCTGGAGTTTTTGGATTTTGAATTTTCTGATTTCACACCTTTTTTTTTTTCTTTGAACTTGGACTATTTTCCGGCTAATTCTTGGAAAGTCAGCACGCTGAATGAACTTTGCATCCCATCTCTTATTTGCAAAGCAACCCTCCGAAGGGAAATAAACTTTTTTCTTTATTTTAGATTAGTGCAATCTCTTATATTTTTTTTTCTTTAAAGTGCAGTTTTTAAGGAAAGGTTTGTCATAATCAAATTGGAAACACTGTCCAGAAAGTAGCAGGGTGTGACACCACATACCAATGACACATCAGGGTAATGATGAATATTATAACCTATAAAGTATCACATTTTGTTTGTTGCAAACAGAAAGTTGCCAAAGACAGCATGTTCTAGCTAGAGCTGTGAAAAAAAATATCACTAATCTTTGTTTCCAAAGATCTGCATGAAGCCATGGCAATTTTTATGAATATTTGCAAATCAAAACCAGATTAAAGTTTCAAAATTATTTTTTTTTCTATAATGATAGATTAAATGTTCTCCAAACAGATCAGAAATTCAATGAGGTTTGAGAAATACTTTCCCCCCCAGCAAGTCATCTTTAGATTGAAAATAATTTTCTTAGATGATTTGCCTTTCTTTTCTTTTAATCCCCTCTGAAGAAGGAAATACTTCCTGCTTTCATTCAGAATACAAATAACAGCAAGGCAAATTGTATTCCAAATGTTTAACTTTTCATGAAACAGGTGAAAAGTTATTACATGTTGGTGAGATTTTTTAAATAGGATCTTTATTCCTCGCTTAAGGGGAGCAGAGAGAGAGAAAGAGAGAAGAGATGAATGGCAGTGACATCTGAAAATATACAACTCCTTTATATTAAGAGAGTTTGGTCATATAAACCTTCTGTCTTGTTGCTCTGAGACCCTTTAATAATGTTTGATACCACTAAAGTTTATTGTTTTTATTCATGAAAGAAAAGAAAAATAAGAATTTTAAATAATAGGCTGATCATAAACCTGAGCTCAATGAGTGATGAAGGAGTATTTTCCTCTGGGGAATTACAGTAGTTGGAAGGGTTTGTTTGAATGTAACCCCAAGTTAAAAAAAAAAAAAAAAAGAAAAAAAGAAAAAAAAAAGGATTAATGCTTCAGTAGGTTGAAGGGGAAAATTATTTTCTACATTAGTCTTGCTATGAGCCATCCTGAGCATTAGGTGCTACTGTAATAAGTCAAACGACTACAAGTGAAATAATGTTCTGACACGTAGTTTCAGGCTATTTTATAGCAAAATATAGTGGTTTTTTTAATTAGAAGATGTATAAGAAAAAACAAACTTCATGATTCTGGAGTCAAGACCTGACTTACGCTTCACTTCCATGGAAGACGTTCCATTTTTTTTTTTTTTAAACTTCGGTCAGAGAAATTATCCTCAATTATTTTTATTAAACAGGTTATAAATATTTGAAAGGCAAACAAGTCATATGTGCAATAGGAGAACAAACTATTTTGTCTCATTTTTTTGCGTGTAACTTTTAAAAGGCCTCCAAATTAGGATACCGCTTCATTAAGCTTTTGACATTTGTCCAGTTAAAACTATTGACTCATACTTTCGTTTCTTCCCCCTCAAATTACTACAGTGCCACAGCTGATCTAACTATATTTTCCATTTCTTATAAATAGCCACAAGAAAAGTATTAATTATCCTTGTACGATTTAATGCACCAACTGCCTTAACCTTTCAGGTTTCCTTAAACGCCAGCATAACAAGGCATATCCATGGCAGCAAATGTGATTTATGACAGGAATCTTTAATTTCTGTTTTTAAATATGTTACCCACCGATCTGCATACATTTAAATTCGCCTGCAACACTTTTCTCTGTCTTGAGGCTGTTGTTTAATATTCAAGGATGATTTTTGTCCACATACATTTTGGTCTATGTCACCTCAGATTAAATTATTACTGTTTGCAGCCTTTTTGGAGCAGGCCTCAGGCCCTTATTTACAAGAATCAATGAAACAGTAATGAAAATCCATTTTTCATACTATCAGCTCTGGCCTGCTTTTATTTAGTTAGCTGTGTCTAAGCAAGCAATTCATTTTGTGCAAATGTCACGTTGATAAAACAGGACGAGCCACCAAAGGGTTAATCATGAAATAAAGCCTCTGCTTTCGCCAGCACCCCCCCACAGCAAAGCACATCTGTAATGGCAAAATTAAAAAAATATTTTCTTAATGTATGCAAAGTAATGTATATTGACACATAAGCAAGCCTTTTCATGATGAATATTGAAATATATATGCAAAGCACAGGAAATGTGTAACATGTTATAGATCTTTCAGTGTACATTTAGAGGAAATGAGCCATTTATATTCCACAATTTAGTGAATACCTACTGTTTATTGGTACAGAGCACATAGGAGTATATTTGTCTTAGTAATTTATTTAGGTAAATATATTTATTCTTCTAGGGGTTCTTGTGCTTTTTCTGGTTCTATAGTACTAGACATAAATATTTAACAATACATTGTCTCAAATGTTATTCATGTAATTTATCAGGGGAAACAGTGGAGCTGTAATAACTTTTAAGGCTGCACCTTCACTTAAACCTGAGATTGATTTAAAATGTGGGAAACTGGGATGTTTCTCCAGATACAGTATGGACAGGGATGCTTTCCCTGAAGGAGCAGGGAGTGAGTCATGGAGCTTGGACGCCAGCTCAGAGACAGGGCAGGAGCAGATGGGTCACTCCTCTCTCCTGGGCTGTCTTCTCTAATCTCCCCACAGGAAAAACAGGAGTGAACGAGGGATTTTTTCCCAAAACAATTACTCTTGTTCTGTATCACCTCACTTCCCCCTGCAGCCTCTCTTCTTTCCAAGCCTTTGAGGTCCCTCTCACGCTCCCTCAGTTGGGAAGTCACCTTCTGACTCCATCAGCAGCCATTCCAAGGTCTCCTCAATCCCTGTGTCCGTGAGACACTCCGGGAACCTCAGGTGGCAGGGTTGCTTACAGCAAAGGGTATTTTTCCCTCTGTCAACCTATTCCTGAAGGCTTCAGCCAGCCAGTTTCAGGGCATTCCAGGACAAATCCTCCCTCACTTATTCACTGACGCCTGAACACGGAGTTTGTGAGTGGGCCTGTTAGTGCCTATTAACATCCCCTGCCTCCGCGTGGGATCCCGAGCTCCTCGTGAGCACATTCACACCACTGAGAGCATTTTGGTACTGATGTGAAGGCCACGAGGACATGAACTGATCATCTCCTTGCCTGGCTCTCCTTCCTCCATTCTACAGCTCCCACCCTGGCAACCTGAGGCCGTTTGGAGCCATTTCTTCCTCACCTCCTATTCAGGCTGGCACTGCTACAGCCTTTTGGCCCTGTAAATTCAGGAATATTTCCTTTCAGACTGCACACCAAGTACTGAAGCACTTGTCAGCACCTCTTTTTTTGTGATCGCTGCTGATGCAATGCACACCGAGTTTGGTTGGGATCTGAGTTGAAAGGGACCCTAAACTCATCTCATTCCACTCCCTGCCATGGACATCTTCCACTAGACCAGTGGAAGATTGGTTGGGTGGATTGATTGGACTAGGTTGCTTCCAACCTGTTTTTTTTTCCTGCCTCTGCCTCTCTTTGTCCCAGCAGTTGCACAGCCCACCCCTTACGACTTCACAACCCCACCAAGGAAATGATTTCCAGCTGAAGGATGGGAGAAGCTCCACACTGTCCTGCTGCCAGACTGGCACTGAACAAACGCTGAGCACACAGTGCTAGGAGGAGAAAGTGGGAAAGAAAATAACGCTGTGAGATTTGCAAGGGGAAAAATAAAGGCTCTTAAGAAATAATTATTCATGGTGTAATCTTGAAAATGCAATACTTATCACTAGACAGGCAACTGGCCTATCGTTCTCAAACTAGAGATTAAAATAAAAAACACCCAGCAACTCAAGATTCATGGAGAGGAGGAAAAAAAAAAAAAGAAAAACCAAGCCTCAGCTTTCAAAAAAAATCCTTCAGAAATGAAGTAATTTAAATTTTGGGCACTTGTAAATTTTGACACTTAATCTCCCCAGAGATTTACAATGGTAAGGAAGTGTAGGGCAGCTCTATATGGAAAAACTCAAGGAAAACAGAGCTTTTTTCACAAATCACAGTGCAACTATATAGAGAGAAACTGACTACAACTTAGGCTGAGAGTGAAGGTTGGATCTCCGTGCTGGAACAGAAAACACTGATGCTCTGGGTTACTTTAAAATTGGGCTTGGGCCAGGAAAAAAAGGCACAAGAACAATGGTGAGGTTACAGAAATACAAACTGCGTTTAATTTGGACTAAGCACTCCTCTGTAGGACCACATACATCAAATAAAAAATAATTATTTTATATCACCACTATCAGTGAATATGTACCCACGTTGGTTTCTGTCCTTCAGGAAGGGGAAGAGACGTGAAGAAAATCAAAAAATTTTCCTTTTTGAAGGACAGCTGTTCATATATGTATGGTGAACATCATCTTAATTTCTCAATAAAGTACTGTGGGAATTCAGAACAGGACCCAAAGCTATAAATTAGAGAGGAATTGCAGCCTGCAAGTAGTGAAACACTTTCTACACTGATGTGACTGTGAGTATCTCAACATCAAGACATTAGGCCTGCTCTATAAAAATCCAGAGTTCATCCAAAGCAACTCTCTGACCTTCCAGACAAAAGATCCAAAGAACACATACTATTCCTCAGTACTGGAACCGTGATAAACACTGCTTGCTTGGCTGGCTGGGGTTGTAATGCCAAATAGTCTTTATTTTCACGTGCTCAAACTCACGTCTACACTCCCATCTCTCTCTGTCTTTTCTGGAAAGAGGAAAATAATTGCAGCCTTTTCCCAATAAAATATAAGAAAACTAGGTGAAAGTCCTGAAATTTTCATTATAGCACAGGCTATAAACTTGAACTTCATAAAAACAAATATATGAGGGCACTAGTAATATTAAAAAAGTTGTCACAAGATCAATATCATATTACGGAGGTGGTTTTGCTTGTTTTTACCAGGTTGACATTATTTTTGGATATCACATGCTTTGTACATTGATCAAAATGGATCTATTCAAATTTTATCCAGTACTTCCATTTCCTGTTGCTTTCTTTCTGGTTAGACATCTATTTTATTTCTTGTGTTGTGCCATGTGCTTTGCTTGACACTGACAAATTAATTTCCATTCTTTAAATTTTGGAGTTTCCCACTGTGTAAATTTGACACAATTGTGAAGAACGCCTGCTTTATTTTTTTTGTTTTTCATTTTTCCATTTTGCACTTTTTTAGAAGACGTTAGACAAATCCTCCACTATGATACTCGATGCTTTCAGTTAATAATAACCATCACCTCCTCAGATTATTACAAGGAATAAATGACAGCATTACAGCAAACATGTTCAGCATTTATCACAGTACATGACAGAACACGACCCTCGGAGCACAAATGGGGTGATTACATTTCTGCTGTTGTGGTTATTTCGAGAGAAAGAGTCTTCTTGGCTCTACCAGAGCATATTAAGGCACTATCTGGCCAAAATTATTGACTGCCTGATGGGTCGGGCAGTCCTGGAAGGCCCTGGATGCCGTTTGCAGAGCTGCTGACCTATTTACTCTGATCCAACTAAGTCTCTCTCGGAAGGAACCCTTAGGGTTTACAGTGTCAACAGCCCTGTGTTGTTTGTTTTTCTGCTCAGCCCACTACTTATTCAACAGAAGCGAAAGAAGATCAAGAGGGGACTCAGTTAATTCGCATCAAATTTTGTCACATAGCATGAAAGAAGACGGGAATTTTAGCAACGTTGTCGGGCTCGCTGCGCCCACTGGAAGATGCGATTCGTACGCATCAAGGGAGTGCCCGCAATGCCATTCCAGCCATTATATTTCCTTTCTTCAAACCCAAATCACACCATTGCAACACTGTCGATGCAAACAGCAGAAAAATGTTATCAATGATGGACGAAGGTCTTTTCCTGCAGCTTTAAAGAACTGGAGATGAACAGAAAGTTGTCCAGTTGACAGTTACTTTTAGCTGAATAAAGGTGTTATATTTAGGTATTTCTAATAACATAGAAGGAACAAAAGAAAATGGGAAGCACGAGAAGCTTTCTTATCTTATCCTGAAATCCTGAGCTCTGAAAAAACACCCTCTACCCTAAGCTGGACACAGTTTCTTGAACACAAAATCTGAGAACAGATTCAGATTGGCTAAATGCTCCACTTAATTCATCAACTTCAGAAAAGAATATTCCATATGACTTCAAGCTTGCTAAATCTATTTATTTTCAAAAATACAATTTAACAGCAAACAACATACCAGAAAGCGCCTTCAGACTGAATATTTCTAGTTTTTAACAAACACATTTCTACTGCTTAAATCCAAGAGGAACTTGGAGCAAGCTGGCATCATAGTTTGGGTTTGTTTGCTCTTATTTATTGTATTTTCACAAGTGTTTGTTCAAGTCAGAGTTCGATCACTACTCTTTTCTGTAGATCCTTAAGGATAAGATTAGAATTAAAGTTTATCCACTCTAACCTATGTTTATGCTTTGTCCTCCTCACATTTTACAAATAGTGTCTAGAGCTTCATATACATTAAGCCTCTCAGCAGAAATATTTTAACATATATATATATCCAGCTATGTACTGGGAAGAGCCACTGCCTGTCAAACCAGGGGAATGAAACCCTTGCTATGAGCACAAGTGCCACCTCCCTGCTGTGAGCTGGGAACCAAAAGAGGTCAAACAACCCATTACGGTCAAACAAAATATTCCTGAGAACCAATTTCCAAATAACAAACACGGAACATGTTGAAAACAAAACCAAAAAAAGGGAATTAAAACCAGCGTAACACAAATAGGCAGTGAAAGCAAACCATGTGCCAGTCAGAGAATTTAGAAAGAGTCACAGAAGAGTGTTAATACTGAAGTTCTTTGAAATTTCTGAATATTAAGAGAAAGAAATAGACGAATGAGCTGGTAGGGGTAACTATTGCTCAAGTGTCCGGTGAATTCTCAAGTGGAATCTCAGTGTCCCTGTAGACAAAGGGATCACCACCAACACAGATCCAAGGAAAAGGAAAACTACAGGAGTTTTGGCCTGTTCCTTTATCAGTTGCTGATCAGAGTGAAGATGTGGTATTTCAAGTACAACCAACAGGATTTCATTTACCTTGTGCAACAAAGGTGCAAAAAAACCAAAATGTGCAACACCCACATTTTGGGATTACCTACAATGGTCAGAAGTCCTTGTGTGCTCACTTCTTCCCGTACAGCCCCAACAATTACGCCTCCTGCAGCTATTTCCCCTCAACCTTTACTCCCTAACATTTTTTTTCCTGGCATGTTTAGCCCATTCTAAGGTTTATCGAACTTTATTAACTTTTTATGCCCAAACGGCCAAACATGCCACACGACTATGATAAAACTCAGCATAAAGCCTGTACATAGTTATTATATTTCGTGAATTATCCTCCTCTTTTTGTTTTTTTTTCTTCCCCCCCTGTACGGGATGCTTTATCCAGGGGAAAAAGGAAAGATGAAGATTCTCAGAAACCAAGGGATCTGAATCCACAGTCCCACTGACAACAGAGAAAGGAGAAGTCCAGACCTCTTAGGCACTTAAATGTCCTTTGATGCTTCCTAATTCTACTGATCTGGTGTTGTGCTATAAACTTGCTCAGAAGTTCAAAGTTTCTTCAAGTCCTCCCTCTTAAAAGACACTTCTGAGCATTGAAAGGAAACAATATCCTGTCTTTTATGTCTCCAGCAGCAAAGTGTGCACATCAAATACAAAAACCATCGCGAAAAAAAATTCATGATTACTAAAAAACAAATAAATAAAAATCTATAGCCACTACGGAAAAGTGTCATTTAGAAGTTGAAAAAAAGCTTTGCTGGATAAATTATTCTGTGAATATTAAATATTTCAAATTAAAAAATATTCACATTCAGAGAAAACTGGGTGATGTGAGTACACTTTATTTATTTTGCCATGTGGATGATATAGGTCATAAATGCAAAGGTTTCTTGAAAGTTTGGGTACAGAGCAGTTCTTTAGTCCTGCAAAAACCAGTTTTCCAGGAGTGCCTGGGTATGTACTTCAGCACAGCTCCTTTTTAACCCCATCCCAAATCCTCGCTGCTAGGTGAGCCCTAAAAAGAGAATTAACAGAGCCTGCACAAGCTCTTTTCATGACCTGCACAGATGTCCAGTCTCACCTCCCCGTAATGAAAAGGTTGAAGGCTCCTCAGTGTAATGAGCATTAAAATCTCAGGGGTGTTTCTGTCTGTGCACTTCGAGGGCTCACTCCCCCTTTAATCCTGGAGCCTTTTTAGTTCCTCCTGTAAAGCAGAGGCCAAAGGATTGAGTTTTGTGCACAGGAGTGTGAGCTCTGAGCGCGGAGGCAAAAGAGAGGCTGAGGTGTCATCACCAGAGACACCCAGAGCCCTGTGCAGGGACAACTGGTTATGCACCAGTTAAACCCTCTGTGACCCAATTACAGATAAATAGCCAGTGAATGATACCAGAGGTGTAAACTGGGGTGGATTCCTGGCCTCCATTAGTGCAGCTCCCATTAGTTTTAATGACTTAACATCAACAATTATCCTCTTGCAGCAGGAACAGGCAAGCAGCTTTAAATACCCATTATGCTCAAATTTTGTTTTTAACTTGTTTCGTTAATTTAAAATCTAGCTAATATATTTATCCTAATATCAGATCCTCGGGTGAGAGCTTGTTGTATGAAATGGATACATAGAGCTTGTGTTTAAAAAAAAAAAAGTGACTTCATCCTTGCTTTTATGGGCCCAGTCGATTCAAAGGAATAGCCCCTGGAAATAGTAACTGCTGTGATATGCTTATGGCTCCATTTACAGACTTTCTTATAGGTTCATAAATGGAGACTAGGAGGAGGAGGGAAAGGAATAAAATTTAATAACTGAATAAAAATGTAAATAAAGATTTGCCTAAAATTACTTGTCCAAGAAATAATTCTCCCTCCCCCTTAAGCTAATACTTTGATAAGCTCTGAACAGTGATCCTGATTTGGAGCGTGACCTTTGAAAATGCTCTCCAGCTTGATTAAAGATGTATTAAATTTGTTTAAATAAACCTCGTTGTAATGGCACATCATTTGTAAGAAGCTATTAGGGGGCTGGAAACTGTGCTGCTGTATTTGCATGAAAATGTGCCCTGCTCAAATTGAGGATCTCTCCTGAATTAACCGCAAAGGAAAAGCGACACTTTCATAATTTTTTTTGACAAAAGAGGGGAAAAAAAAAGCCCCACAACTTACAAAACTTTATGCTAAGCTCTATGAGAAAGGAGGTAACTGCATATTAAAACAGGGCTATGAACACAACACACACTTCCCCAAAACACTCTCCTCTGGTTTTTGTCTTAGGTTTTTGACTTGCATTTCTTTCTTTTTGCCTGCTTTCCTCTTTTTCTTCTCCCTGAAAAATGTCATTGGAAAGAAAAAAAAAGCTAATAAGAAAATGTTTTCCAGTGTGGTTTTTCAGCTGATTGAGAGAGAACCCATCCCTTAAAAGCAGAAAGAAACAGTAATACAAAAACTTAAGAGAGTGGTTGACATTGATAATAACTTTCTCCTTTCAGTGGGGTTTCAGGCAGGCAGATTTTGCAGCCGTTGAGAAAAGGGAAAATGTAACCCTGGATATCACGGAATTTATGTGATTAGGCAGAAAGGTGGATAAATAGATAGATAGATCCCATTCCTGCTTGAAGCATATAGATTGCCAAATGTACTTTAATTTCTTCCAATAGCTCCCAACTGAGTGAGTAACTGCTACGCTAATGAAAAAGTCTCTCTCCCTTAAATCAAATTTTAAATTAAAACCTTTCCCATTTCCCAGCTAAAGCCAGGACTCTAGGATATGTATGTGTACTCGGGGGCTTGGAGTCTTTCTTTGTGCTCCCTGTTCCTCACCACCTATTTCACATGTCAGCCTCTGCAGCCATCCTGGTGCCTGTGTCCTTTGTCACACTCCCAACGAATGTGGCCACGTGGGTTCATCTGCACACTGTGCTGGGAGTGCCACCAGCACTCAGGATCCTCTGCCCACCCCAAACCCACCCTGCGGAGCACAGGGACCTCCAAACTGGCACATTACAGACTTTAATTTTCCTACTTCTTCTTGTTTAATCTTGCAGACCTTATTCTCAAGCTCTCCTCCAAAACCACAAAGGAACAAAACGTGCGGAGTCACGAGAGTCTCAGTAAATCACGAGAGTCAGCAGCACTGCCTCATGCAAGAGGCCACTGGTATGGCAGTTTGCAGAGCAGGGAATGTCTGCCCTGTGATTACAGAACAATGTTCAAAGAATGAGATTTTGAGGATTAATATCTTTCTTTGCAGCCATTCCTCCCTTTATTTTCCCCAGCTGATTATAATGCTACAAACAACAAAAACCTGAGCTTTGCAAAATCAGTATAATATAAAATAAATATAATAATCTACCAGTCGATCATTCACTGGTCCTGAACATCAAGCACATGCATCCAGAAGGTGACAACAACTTTGCTGTGTGTGCAAGGTGAGCTGGGACATGTTAATCTGGATCCTGTTCTACAGAAACTCATGCACTTGGCACAAATCCTTTAGGGTTTGAATAAAAGGTTCAGCAAATGAATATTGAACCAAAACTAGAGAAAGATGGAAGATAGAAACAAAACCTGCTAACCCAGAGCTCAGAACGGTCAAATGGTGCTGTTACTCTGAAAGGAAAGACAACAAATAACTTTAAAAAAAAGGCAAGAAATTCTCCTTTTACTGAATGGTACTAAAACAAGGCATCCATAAATATCACACTTAGCTAATTTTGGTAAAATATCATCTGGTAGCTGCGTTTTCCAGGCCAGTTGTAGACCGTGGATTATTTTTCCTTTTACCAATTTTCCTAGAACAAAGCAAGAAGTATCACCTGTGTTATACTTGGTTCTACTTCTGCCACATTCCTGTGTATTTACCTTCTGCCCTGAGCTGTCATGACCTTATAAATCTGTCTGCACATGGGGGTTGTGCCAATCGCCCATCTCTGGACTCTTCAAACCTCTGTTAACACAACTCTGGTGCTCATGGGTGGATCCTCACACAGAGGAAAGGACCAAAATGCTTCTGCAAGTAGCAAAGGTCAACTCTTAAATTCCTTTACATGGTAAATCCATGCACAACATTTTTCCACTTTTCCATCTCGGGCTCCTTAGAGAATGCATTCGTTAATGGCTTGCTAAGAATTAGCAAGAGTAAGTCACACTCCTTTCACTGAAACCACACCCCAGTGTAGCCAGGAATATGAGTCAGGAGAGCAAACCTGGCTTTCCAGATTATTCACAATCTCTTTTCCAACTGAACATGGGAACAGAACACACGGGTGTTCCAGGAGGAAAGATTCAAATCCTGCCCCTGCCCAAAGTGTATCCAGAGGCACAGGCAGCCTCTCACTTCGGTGAGTCCCCCTGAGCACAGCGACCCAGCTTGGCCAAACTCTTTGTGAATTTTTTCTGACCTGAATGGTCACAACAATTCCTGAGAAAGGGCAGGGAGATGGAAAACATCCTCAGGAAGGAGGAAAATTTAGAGATCCACAGAGCAGAACCTTCAGGCATCACAGTTGTTAATTCACATCCCTGGAGCCAGCAAAAACCCTGATGAGTCATCTTTTATTTTGAGGACTGGCCATCCCATCTCAATGGGAGCATGGAGATCCATAAAAATCTGGTTTGCTTGGCAGCAGTGAGCTGCAGCCTCAGAGGAACCTGGTTTTCTTAAAGCCTGTGCCATCTTCCCACATTAAACAACCTCTGACATGTTCTCTCGTCTCTTTTTGGTTTTAATTTGCCATTCTAAATTGAGATACTAGAGCAGGTGGAAGCAACCCAGCTCCGGGCTAATTGGTTCATCATGCACGTTAGGATAATGTTCATTCTAGATTTCGATTAGGTCAGCGTGGAGACTGCCTTGGTCAGAGTCTGTAATGATCTGCTTATTAACTCTGGTGCAGGGTCCTTGACTGTACTCATGTTATTAGAGATTGCAGCTGCCTTCAGCCCTGTGAACCATGGAGTTTTATTGGACTGTCTAATGTCCTGTGCTGGACTAAGTGCTCAGTTTCTGTCCTGGCTGGCGCCAGGATTTCGTTTGTTCCTTTCCCATACCTCCAGCCACGCAGTAATTGTGTGTGTTACTCTGCTGGGGTTTGTTCCAGTTCCACCAGTATTCATTAAATGCTGTGTACCATTAGGGAGGGTGTTTTCTTCCCTGAGCAGATGATCAGTTTATAATTTTCCTTCAAATTCTGCTATGCCCATCTTCTAGTTTTAATTTTCTTAATCTAGGCTCAAAAAACTTTTCTTAGAGCCTGACCAAATCCAAAAAAGAATGGATCACTAGTGGTTTACAGAACATAGAAATATATTTGTGACAAGAGGCAACACTTCTCTGTGTTGCAACAACAGGTATCCTATTTTTGGGATATTTTAGCAAACCTGGTTCATTTTTGACAGTAGGCTTTCCACATCTGAGCACACTATTAGCACTTTCAGCATTTCCCCATCTAAAGTGTTTCCAGAAAAAAAGACATTTTCTTGCTTAACTGACTCAGAGATTCTTCTCAGTTCTCTCATTACAATCAGATTTGATTACTGCGATACATTTTTCTGCTCATCTTCCTCTTGTTAGTGTTAGTTCCTTTCAGTGGTTCAGCAAAACTTCTGCCACTGCCTAAAACTGCTGACAACCACAACCCTGATTTCTAGGACATGCGTTGTTTTCCTGTTTGTTGATATGAAACCCTTGGTTTCAAGGGTTTGATTTTTAAGAATGAAACTCTTTTTTGGGTACAGAGGCAGGATCTTCTGAGATGGATGGGAATGTCTCAGAGATGTTGAGCAACCTCAGGGGGCATGAGAAAGTGATGGAGGGGTGATTAATCAGTGAGAAAGCAAGACTTGATGGGGGAGTGCAACACTTCTCCATCTGTGGAAGGAGTAAAATGGAGCTTCAGTAAGTTGATCAGGTGAAAGAAGTTATCATTTCAGAAAGAAAATGGTTTTGTTCCCTTTTGTTCCCTAAAGAACAGAGTTCTAAGTTGGGTAGTTGCCCTAAGGGTTGTCAGAAATTCAATTCAAGATCTCTTGGTGTTTGAAATATCCCTGACTTCCTCACCATTTCTATCCCCATCAGTTCCCCTCTCATTTTCATTCTGGGAGGTGTTAACACCCCTAAAGTTTTCAACAAAGGCATCAAAGGCATTTTGATCAGACAACTGAAGCGATCAGCAGCGCTCTGGTTCCACTCCACCTGATGGCTGTGGTCAAACTCACAGGAAATTTATGCAGAATGAAATGCAACACATATAAATGAACAAGCGTGACAAATACCTCCCCTTAAGTGCTCCAAGTAAAGATTTCATTTTCACAGAGAACCATGTCTTAAATTAA
The DNA here is from genome assembly GCA_013398955.1 of Callaeas wilsoni. Classification (NCBI taxonomy): domain Eukaryota; kingdom Metazoa; phylum Chordata; class Aves; order Passeriformes; family Callaeidae; genus Callaeas; species Callaeas wilsoni. Next base: position 104,999 of record VWPU01014608.1, on the reverse strand, counting down.
ACTTAGCTCTTGGAATTTTATCACGTAGCATCCTGGATATCAAACTGCCCAAACCAGAGGCTCTCTGACCTGTTTAACCCAAACAAGCCTTTGCTCAGCTGCTAATTTAAACACAAATTTGTACTTTTAATATTGATTTATTCGTGAAGTTCACTTGATCAGAAACTCTCTGAGTTTCACTACAAATTTTGGTTACCACCATTCTTACTGATATTTTCAGATGAGCATCCAACCACTCCAACAGCATTTGTGAGCGTATTGGGCTTTTATTTTTTGTAATGGGAAGAGATTTTGTTTTGGGTTCGTTTGTGTTTAGAGGGATTTGGGGGTTGAGAGGCAACAGATCGGTGACTGTTTTAGTGATGTGGTCACAGAAGTCATCCCTAACATCCTTCACTGAACATAAAGACTGGAGGTTAAACGGCCAAACTGATACTGCCAGTACTAAAGTAAACAAAACTGGACAAGTTTTATTGGAATCTTTGGATAAATGACCACCTCCATCTTAACTTTAGCCTGGTTTTGTCATTAAAAGGAATTTTGGCTTTTCCTCTCAGCACCTCCCTCTCTTCCCCAAGCAATCCTGATGTCCTCAGACTCAGCATTGTGTCACTTCCTGTGGGTTCATCTGACTTCTCCTGAAGAAAAACTTCTCAGCCTTCTTGCATTTATCTAAGGAAGGAGGTACCTTGATGAAGATTTGTGTCCAGTTTTTTTGGACCTATGGATTGCCTGAAATCCTATTTCCTCACGCATCCAGAGGCAGTGATTCCTCATTTGGGAAACCTGCCATACTCAGTACAGCCTCTTCACTCATAGTTAAGGAACAAATTATAAAGCATCCCAAGTGCACTTGCCCTACTGAACTTTTCCTTGTCCAGCTTATATGGCATTTAATTAAATAATGCTCCATTGCACACCGTGACAAAATTATCAGGAAGACTTTCTTGTAATAAATATCTCTTTCTAAAATGAAGGATGAAATTTAGTCCCTGACCAACATAAAACCCTTCAGTGTATTCCTCTGGTATTGCTATTCACTGCTGGTTTATTGGCGTCCATCCAATATCCCCAGGATTCCTAAAGCACCCATTGCAGTGGCATCAAAGGATCCATAATTTGCAAAATAAACTTTGCATGCAATAAAACTATATGAATCATGTCATCTGCAACGAATGTACCAGGGATCTGCATTCCAGAGCTACTAAAAATTTACCTACTTCACACCTCACTTCTTTTTTGGTCATTTATTTTTACTTGCATTTGTCTGAGGTTTCATGACTTCATTTTCTCCGCACATTTCTGCTCCATCACACTATGTATGGAAGGGGAAAAACACCACCTTGAAGTTTTTTCATGTTTTCAGATAATATGGGAGGAGTGAGGAGAAAATTAAGCAAAATTACAAGAGGTGATTTATCCAGAAGCTTCAAGTTTGAATCAGAGATTTCAGTCCCAAGACAGAGATTTTCATAAAGTTCTGGGTATAAAACAATACAAAGAAATAAAAAATCCTAAATGTGCAGATATTTAAAGGGAAAAGAGCAAGGAGCCATAGATTACTAATTACCTGTAAATTCTTATCAAAAGGTACCAGCAAAGCACTCCTATGCAAAGGAAAAGGGTGGGGAACAACACGAATCATAAAATACCGATGATAATTCCTTAACCAATTTTCCTAACACCTGGAAAATTCTCTTACAGCTTATCTTGTTCTCATGCTTAAAAAAAATTAAAAAGTTTAAATGTAAGCTTTGCTGATAGTTATCACAAATTTCCATGGGATAATCACAGCATAAAGCACTGTGCAAATGCACTGTAATTGTAAATTGTCAGTAATAATGTAATGCCAGCACTGGTTAATTATGGGCTGTATTTGATCCATATGTAACACTCTACTTGCTTCACTCGGAGTCCACGATAGCCCAGACTGATCTTAGATGGGAAAGATATCTATTCCAGACACAATAAATCATAATGAGGGACATTGAGCTTTATTCTTGTAAAGCTTACAACAGGCCAAGTTAAGTATTTCAACTTTACACAAAGTTAGAAATTGAGGAATAGGTCTTGGGGGAGGGACACCAGGGTTGTTTTGTGTATTAGAGATGGACTTCCCTTGGTTGATGCAATGATTGCTTCAGAGAAAAACACTCTCACAGCTTTTTGTGTGTCTGCTTTACTTGAGGAAGCCAGAAAAGAGCTCTGAACTGTGCCACTTACAGACCCACCCCAGTACAACAGGACACAAAATCATCGAACACTTTAGGTTGTAAAAGGCCTTTGAGATGGTGACGTGTGACAGGACTGAGTATAAATGAAAAATCTTGCTGCGCTGGCAAGCGTTTTGCAGAGTAAACTCTGTGCAACAACTAAAACTACATTTCTAAGCAGCAGCAGGCATTGAACTTTGAAACAAAATAAAAGTACACCCCAAGCATTCAGTATGAAGTAAAAGTTCAGATGCCTTCCTTCTTTCCTTGCAAGCCAAGGTGTCATTACTCACAGTTTCACTTTCTCAGATTTGATGGAAGGGCTTTACCAACTTTACCAGCAGTTTTCAGGAGCAGCAAGACCTAAGAATGCAATGCCTCCCCTCCAGACCAGAAGAACGTTTTCTCCCTCCCCACTGGACAGGCTGATCACTGTGTCCAAGTTCCAGCCCCTGGCATGGACAGAGACACATGGGCTGGGGGACCAGGCTGCTCCAAGCCCCATCCAGCCTTGGACACTTCCAGGCATCCAGGGCAGCCACAACTTCTCTGAGCAACCCGTGCCAGGGCCTCCCCACCTCACAGGGCACGATTTCTTCCTAGCAGCCAGACTAAACCTACTCTAAGCCATCCCTCCTTGTCCTGTCACTCCATGCCCCCTTCTCTCCCCATCTTTCTCGTCATGCTCCCTTCAGGTACTGCAAGGCCTCAGTTAGGTCACTCTTAATCTTCTCTTCTCCAGGCTGGACACACCCAATTCTCCCAGCCTTCATCACTATAAAATCACTGGGGAGTCGGAACCAGCCACGACAGCGCCACAAATCACAGAGTTGTGTCTCCCATGAGCTGCAGCCCCAGCTGGTGAGGGGCAGGGTGGCACTGGGCGTGAGGGCAGAAGCACCACCACATTCCTTCCTCCCCATGGCACCAAGGTGAAGGTGATGGAGGCTCCCAGATAGGAAGACAAGCCAATTAGCAAAGTGACAAAAGACATTTCCAGCCTTTTGATGCACAGGGCAATGACACCTGTGCAATAAGAGCTGCCACACGGTGTTTTACATCATGTCACGATGATGTCACAAAACATACTGCAGCCTTTCAGATGATGTGCTACATCCTCTTACACACCAGGCCACAAACGACTGGAACAGCCAGAGCTCATCTTGAATTAGTGTAACTGTTTGCAAAGGCACATGAAAACAAAACCAAGAGTGTGGAAAGGATGACATTGGTCACGGCCATATTACAGCTATCAAGAAAAATTACTGAAAGTGATCTGTGACACCTGAGTGGTGACTTCAGGAGGAGTTACAGGTCAGCAGCTGAGTTGTGGCAGGCTCCCAGGAGCCCCCCTGGCAGGAATGTTATCTTTTTGAAGAGTCAAAACTTCCAAGGTGCAACACAGCAAATAAGACACAGGTGTCCTCCAACAACCACTGAAAGGCAAGGGATGCTGAGCACACCTCACTGCCAGACAGCTGGAGCACTACCAAGCATGCTGCTGTCATTCCCAGAAGTGCTCTCGTTGGAAGAGAACACCTCCAGGAATGTATATTAAAGGACTGGAAATGCTAATTTGCTGGCACAATTTCTCTCAAGAAATCTCTTGCCAGTGGGGAAGAAAAAAAATATGACAAAAATCATAGAAATGTGTGTCTTACTTTTCACCTAAACCCAAAATATGCTTTGGGTTTTGTCTGAATATTTTATTTTGTGGACCAAAAGTAGCATTTCAGGTTATTCCAAGTTGTCACTTATGCCAGCCACCCTGTGCACAAGAAACTATTTCACATGCTCATTACTTTCCTCAGTGTGTGTTTGAGAAGCTGGTAAAACAAACTGCAACTGGTCTAAAAAATGTACATACTTTTTATTTTTCTCCTTTCCTCCCCATGCTGAAATAGCCAAGACTAATAATAATCTGGTTTCATTTGCAAATTGTATGTCCTTAGGCTGCTCATATGATTCAGTGATTGCAAAACAGAGATTAAAAAAAAAAAAAAAGAAGTATTTTAGTCACTCGAGTTATGAAAAAAAACAAGAAGTTACTTAACATCTGCAGCCAGAATTAAATATCTTAATGTACACAACATATCTGGGAGAACACAACAGCTCCCTGACTTGCCTGAAGCCTGCTGCCAGAAGTTGGAGCAGAGTTTGTCACACGAACTTTGCCAGTGGCACTGAGCGAGGGGGATTTCCTCACAGCCCTCGTGCAGGGAAGAGGTGGCCAGTGACCCACAGTGCTGCGGTTTGGGGACAGAAAGCACACATTTGGGCTACTCCTGACCCTTGGTTATCGGCTCTGAGTGCAAAACAGGCGTTCATACACTTGTGTCAGGGAGGTGGGAAAGTAACTGCTTTGCTTTGGAGAGACAATTCCATCCCAAACAGCCCAAATCAGGCTCCATCTCTGAGTTACAGGTGATCTCCAGAAAGGAAATGTGATGATGTGCTGAGCTGACACGCCAAGGGCATCCCACACAGCGTTCATCACAGCCAGCACCCAGCCAGAGCCTCAGGAAAGTAAAAATAAACCCAAAACCTCTTCCAGGAGACCGTGCTTCAAAACCTCCCCTTTACATTTTTCCCCCACAGTTTTGCTAACACTAAATAAAGCCAACAACAGTGTCGCTCACAACACCGAGCTCAGTCTGCATCATCCTCTGCCTTCTTCCTGCTGTGATGCACAAGAGTCTGGGTTTGGATGCAACTCTCCCTCTTTGCTTTGTTATTTTGGGATTTTTTTTTCCATCACCTGGTCTGCAATGATCACCAATGAGCCCAAAAGGCCAAATTCTCCAGTCTGCTTTCCCTGGAAACTGAATTATTGTGCTGGCCTTCCAAAAACCACAAGTATAGGAAGGTGAATCATTTCATTTCAGGTACTAAAGACTCCAGATCCTGCAGAGCTGAGTAACAAATGCAGCTGACAAAACTATTAGTAGCTCTTTTGAGGTGAAAAATGGATTTCACAATTAAGAATCAATTAGATGCAACCCCACACTTCGATAAAGCAAAAATCCTTTATTTTCTAATAATTATTCATCTAGCACCTCCTGCATTGACCACACACTTAGTGCTGTCCACTATGCTTAATCATCTATTCAAAGGAAATTTCTCTCCCTGATAAGGAGTCAGGGTGGGTTTTAATGGCACAAAATCGTGGGTTTGTGTTTGACTGTTGAACTCACGGTGATTTGGTAACAGTAAAATCAAGGTTACAGATCCCAGGATGCACAAATTACAAGTAATTACAGAATCACAGGATGGTTTGGGTGGGAAGGGACCCTCAAGACAATCTCATTCCACCCCCTGCCATGGGCAGGGACACCTTCCACTATCTCAGATTGCTCCAAGCCCCATCCAGCCTGGCCTTGGACACTGCCAGGGATCCAGGGGCAGCCGCAGCTTCTCTGGGAAATCCATTCCAGGGCCTTAACACCCTCACAGGGAAGAATTTCCTGATATTAAGTGTTGGTAGACAGAGTCTTTTCAACCACATTTAACACATAATCAAAGCCATTGTAGTTTAGGCATCATAGAGAGAAAAATGAGAAAAAAGCTTCTGCTTGTAGCACTGGATCAGCTGCAGTCAGGGGCTGTCAGGACAGAGGAGATTTCATCATTCCCCTTTTACTTGTGATGCCTATTTGGGTTCTTTATAAAATAAAAAAAAAAAAAAAAAAAAGGAAATGGAAAGGGAAACAAAATCTTTCCCATGCTGTCTTAGAGGCAGAGGAAGGAGAACTGAAGTTGCCATGGGGCATCTGGGGGGCAAACACTGCTCCTGCACTCGAGGGAAGGGCTGCTCTGCCAAACAGACCCACAGAAGGGTTTGGCTGGGAAGGGACCCTAAAGCCCATCTCATTCCACCCCCTGCCGTGGGCACGGACACCTTCCACTGTCCCAGGCTGTTCTAAGTTCCACCCAACCAGCCTTGGACACTTCCAGATAAGTTAAAAGCAATTCTGGGGCCAGACTCACGTCCTGCCTTGTGCATTTCAAACACACAAACAGGCGTCACCACAGGCTGTGTAACTGATACTTACAGGAGCAGAGGTTTCTACAATGCTCCAGAATATCTGCTGGATATAAATATAAATAAGCACTGCTGATACAATTGCACTGTGGGACCATTTTGAGATGAGTAAGGTTATAATGCATCTGCAAAATCAATTTTTCTATCTTGATTTAAAAGTCGAGCCCAAAGCAATTTTTGTTACTTTGAAATTTTTATTTTGCTTTATTAACTCTCCCCAACAGTTGAAAAAGCCCTTGGAATACACTTATTTAAACGTGCCTTTTGTGTTTGTCTCTGCAAAAGAAAAGTTAGTGCTGAATGTTGCCCTTGCCTGTGAACTGCACTACTGGGGAGAAAATTCAGTCCCTTCCATTTGAGAAATGAAATTTGTTAAGTGCCTGGGCCACAAAGCAGCAATAAGACTGTTGGCAATTTGAAAGACCAAATTAAAAAGAAAAAAAAAAAGCAAACAGCTGAGACACCGAGTCTAAAAATTATCTACGACACATGCATAGGAAAATGTTTTTACAAATTCTCCAAAGGATTTTTAATTATTACAGATTGTATTAATTAGGTAATTATGCAATAGATTGTTTTGGAACCATTCCCATCTATTATGTATGCAATATTATGTATACATGTTTTTTTAAGAACTGTCCTGCTTTGTAAACCTCAGCTCCAGTCTGATCCTCAGAGGGGCTACAGGAGTGCAATAAAGCCCAATTTTTGCCATGGTGGACACCTTCTGGGAAGCAGAGTAACAAGTGTCCTCAAGGAAAAGCAGCACAGAGGGTTTTTTTTTAAAAAAGCTACAAAAATATTATCTTTAATGAGCATCTGAGGAGTAATGACCATCTGGGAAGGGCTGATGGCTCCAAGTGCAGCTCAGGGCCATTAACTCCAACTCCTCGTTAAAAGGTGCTTAAGGGGCTTTATGTGCAACACTACACAGGTAAGAGCAGCTCCTGGGCACTAAAACATTCCTCTAATTGTTTCAAGCAACAATCTGGAATTATTGCCACATTTTGGCCTAGAATTCACATGAAAATGTTCATGGAGGATAAAAGGAGAATGTGGCAACACCTTTTTTTTTTTTCCCACTTCTCTCTCCTTCCACTTTGTGATCTCCAATTTGAATCAATAAAAATGGTATCATAGAATGGTTTGGGTCAGAAAGGACCTTAAGGATCATCTCATCCCACCCCATGTCACGGGCAGGGGCACCTTCCACTATCCCAGGGTGCTCTAAGCTCCATCCAACCTGGCCTCGGGCACTGCCAGGGATCCAGGGGCAGCCACAGCTGCTCTGGGCACCCTGTGCCAGTAAACAAAACTCACAATAAACTTGAGAGCAAACCAAGTAGTCATCATTTCTAAATGAGTTTCTGCAGCTTTTAATCAGTCAGAGAAGACTCGGAAATCGCTCAGGAAAGTCTTCTTCTTGTCCTTACAAAAGCCACACAGGTAAGATTTACTGCCTGTGCTAATGAAACACGGACACAAAGCCTTCCCACAGCTGGAGAGGAACAAGGTGAAAGTGCACCAAGGTCTTCAGTTTGAACATCCAGTGATAAACACACATCCCAAAGTCCATATAAAATTAGAGCATGACTTCTCAGCCTCACTGTGACAGGATTTTTATCTGCTTTATTCCCTTTCTCTGCCTCTGGCCTCATCAGAGTTCATTTTTTGAGACTCCATCACAGTTTGGAAAGTTTGTCCATAGATGAAAGAAAACAAACAAAACCCAAATGACCAAACCAAAAAAACTACATAGAAGAGAAAAGAAAAAAGGCAGTAAACACTGACCAGGAAAAACTTGGTGACTATTTCTCTACCCCTTTCCACATCTCATTCACCACAGAGCAGGTCTGCTGGGACAGCCACCTGCAGCACCCACGGGCTGGAGGACAGAAGGCACCAGTCACACGATTACAAACCAAACATAAAAGCAGTTTTTAATTTACTTTAATCAACAGTGATTAAGAGCAAGAGGAGACTCCGTCCATGCCTTCAAGGCAGCTTGCCTGGGAGAGACTGGAGGGAGCAGAGTTGTGCTGGTGGGAAGGCACAGGCCAGGAGGGCTGCAGAGGGCCCGGAACCCTGCGGGGAGGGTCAGCCGGATCCCAAAACCTAATTGGAACTGAAAGCACTAATTGAGCCTGGAGAAGAGGCTGGAGGGCTTCCCATGACATTTGCAGGGGAAGAAAAGAGCTAAGGAGAAGACAGAAAAAGAAGATAGTTTGGGAACATTTTGTAGACTTTATTAAAAAACATTTTAAAAAATGTTTGGTTGAAGAGAGACCACGAATTCAACTAGTCCAATAAAATCCCAGTCCTCACCATAATACCCATTTCTAACCCAGCCATCAGGTGATAAAATATCTTCACCACCGTAGTGCTTCTTCCCGAGAACACTTATTGATCCCGGATCAGTTCTCTTTAACCTCATTAACACTGTTTTAACTGACATTCATTCCCTGTGCCATCCAAGCTAGATATTCCCTTGGACTGAGGAACCATGTACAGTATCAGTTCACGCTTCCAACACTGGAACTTGCTTGCCAAGTTTTCAAATGCATTAAATCCTTAAATACATAAAATAGAAAACCCTCACCTTAGATTTCTAGCCAGCACTTGATATTTTCGCTCATTTTCTGATACATTGTTCATGAAAGTGGAAGTCTGATCTTCCCCCTCCTTCCTTTTGGCATGTTTAAACATTTTAAATTGTTACTCCAGTAGCCCACTAAATGATTTTGTTCTACTTCACCCACATTGCTTCATTTCTTGTATCACTGCTTGTCCTTTGATTACAATTGCAAATGGAAAACGTTTGAAAGTTGGTTTTGTTCTGAGAGCAGCTCGAAGCGAAGTGAATTAGTGGATCAGCCTATTTGGCAAGTGAGTCCCCAGCTCTGAGGGTACTGTGATAAATTTAACATTCACACACTGAAGTTCCAAGTCCACATTGCACAATCAACACCTATTACAGCATCTAATTTAAAGATAGTTGTGGCCTTTGCCCCAGATTTGCAACACCTAAATAAACGTGGCTATTCTCGTTAACCAAAACATTTCCTCAGTCCAGCTCTCATGAAACAAATTGGCTGTTCCCTCTCTGCAGCATTAGGGGACACGTCTGAAATCAAAGCAGGGAGAAGAGGCACTGAGGTTATTTTGTCCACATGTCCCGTTTTGAAAGTGCTTTTGAACATCTTCAGTGCCCACAGTGACACTGCCCCTGCCCACAGCAGAGCTGAGACGGTGTTGGAGGCTTCCCTCCCTCCTCATCCCCTCCTTTTTTCCCTTTCAACCACCTTGAAATTCAGATTAAGCGACAGTCCCAGAATAGGCTTCTTTTTCTGCTGTTTCTAACACAGATTCCCTAAAGCGTTTCCACAGTCTCCAGCCTGCACTTGTGGGCAACCTGAGCCAGCAGCCTGGTAACAACTCGCTGGTGGCGCGCAGGCCGAGCGTCCGTCTGGATGCCAGGAGCTGCCCCCTCAGCACAGCCCTGCCCAGGCAGGGGACAGCAGGGCTGTGCCCACCAACACAGGCTGCTCCCCAACACCTACTCCGAGGGAGGAGTGGCTCCTTCCCAAGCAGATGGGCTGGAGCAAAACAAACGGAGCCATCCACGGGCGCTTGGCAGAGCTGGTGGCGCGGCACCGCCTGGCACGGCACGTCACAGCTGTCCTTGCTCCACGCGGCACATCTGGAGCACTCTCAGGGATGTCACACTCTCGTCACCTCCTCCTTGTGTGCTAAATTCAAAGGGATGATGGGTTGGTTTGACCTCAGCAGCAGAAGGGATGGACGGCTCACAACCACAGCCTCAGGATGAGGCTTCAGCGCAACAAGGGGTGCTCAGCTCTGCTCAGGAAGTGCTCCCACTCTTTTCCTTTTGTGGAACAGCGGTTTGTAGGTATGAACACCTCAGAGGAAGCCCAGAGTTTGCACTCTGCACAGAATGAAGAGCCACCAGTGCTCGCAGAGCTGGTGCCTGGCACCCCAGGGCCTTGCCCAGCACCAGACCCCCTGTCCTGCTGCAGGAGCAGCACACCAGTCATCTCTTACCTCTACACAAAGTGAGGGCTCCTGCCAAAATCCTACAGCCCTCTGAACTGCACCCCCTTGTCTGGCGACACAGACTTGAAAAACATGGCCTGTCACCATAAACCTCCCAGCGTGCTGCTGCTGCCACGTGTTTTGTCAGGAGATCAAAACATGTTAGACTTGAAAACACAAAGTACAACTTCCCCAATCCATCACGGGGAGAAACACACCCAAAGGAAGGACAGTGTGCTCGTGATGTAGTTGGAACTAGATGATCTTTAAGGTTCCCTATAAACCAAATAATTCTAGGATTCCGTGCTCACTGTCAAGTTCGGTGTCAGAGGTAGGAGCAGACCATTCAGCAGGTCTGGTTTTAAACCCCGTGACAGAACCACACTGCACTTACACTGAAATTGCAGACCACTGGTGGTATCTTCACACCACTTCCCTTCTCTAGAGCTCTTACTCTAATCTTAGATCTCATTTTCGTGTAAGCCTCAAACATTAATACTTCCACAGAAATACGGGTTAAAGGGGGAGAAAAATGTCACCTTCACAGTCATTACATGAACATTTTACAGCTAAAATTCACCTTTATGTATGTACTAAGGCAAAAGGGTTGTCTTTACTTAATTTTATGATTACAGACTTGAAATCAGGGCTGTTGCATAAAGATCCAAAGCACCCAGAGGTTTTACTCTTCAACAAGATATGAAAAGTTATCAAGTATGTCAAGGTCAGATTGGACAGGGTTGAATGGTTACAGCCACAAACAGGAGGTGAAGAGGGACTAAAATATGTACCTTCAGTATGTGCAGAGATTGTTTCCTAAGAGCTTCAAGAGAGGTATCAGAATTAGGAGTAATTTTAGGGTGCAAATATATGAATGTTAAGGACCAATGAAAAAAGCAATGAAAAAAGTACTTTTTCTTTTACCTCCCAGCTGAAAGCAAGTGCATTTTAGCAGAAAACATTCATGTAAAACAGTCAAAATCTGTATGATATTCATATTTCTCTCTCATACCTTAACAATTTTTCTAATAAATAACTGGGGCTGTACATGCATCATTAATAAACCTTTAGAATCATAAAAGGGAAGAAGAAAGTTAAGCTAGTATGGCTAATTAAAATTAGTTTGTTGGAAGTTTAATCAATTAGCCCAGCGTTTTCAAGGCAATATTGCTGCTATTCACGCTCAGTGGAAGCACTTTCAGGCAGCCCTTTATTGCAACATCTCTGTTCAGATGACCTTTACTTCATAAAGCACTGAGCTAAACATTTTATACACAGGGCAAAATCTGTTTATTGAAGGATGCCAGGGGACTGTCTTTAGGAATGTGATTTGGCTTCACTTGGGTAATTTACCAAAGACAGAAGAAAGTTGCAAACCTATTTGTAGCCTTCATTTGAAAGCCATGCCATTTCTTTGTAATGCTCCCTCATCTCAAGATTTGAGCTGTGGTTCTGCAAATAAGCCTTCTCCCAGACAGATGCTCCAGTGATTGTCCTGGTAAACCAAAAAAAAAAAACCGCCACAAAACACAGGACAAACAAACAAACATCCTTCCACACAGCAGATGCTTTCTCAATTACTTAATTTGACTTTTGGGTAATTCAGACATGATTTCAGGGAATAATATTTTCCAGACAGAACTTATTTATTAAGCAGTTTGTGGTCAGGCATCAATTAACCAAAACAGGCAGCACATCTTTGGGAGGCATTGGTTTCCCAATTCGGAGAGGGGGAGAGATAAGGGCGTTGACATTGCCACCAGGCCCCTTGTTGAGGACCCACCCTGGAGCTTGTGAAAGCCCGACTGTTGAAACAGCACCTGACATTTCCCCCTGAACTCCTGGAGCATTTGCTGATTCACTGCCCACACAGGGGAAAAAGCACATTTACGGCTCACAACAGTGCCCTGCCTGGCTGAGTGATGTGAAACAGATTTCTGGGCTCGCTGTGGAAATCCCAGCACTTCTTTTTTGCTAATTTGCAGCCCTGTTTTGAACTTAGTTTTTCTGTGGTGAATGGGATGAGCAGTTCCAAACTGTACTTAAAAATGGGAAGAAATGCGTAAATCCAAAGATAAATAGTGTTGAGTTCATCCTACTGTATTGCTGTTCTTTGAGCTGCATGAAGCTGTGTCAGGCTGAGGGATTAGGTTGGATATCAAGGAAAGGTTTTTTCCCCCAGAGGGTGCTGGGCACTGCCCAGGCTCCCCAGGGAATGGGCACGGCTCCGAGGCTGCCAGAGCTCCAGGAGAGTTTGGACAGCGCTGCCAGGGATGCCCAGGGCGGGATTGTTGGGGGGTCTGTGCACAGAGTTGGATTTGATGATCCTTGTGGTTCCCTTCAAACTCAGGATATTCCATGATTCTATTCCATGTTCTATTTTCCAAGTGAGCCTTCCATGGGCATTTTGCACAGCGCAATCACTAAAGCCTGAACCAGGACAAAGTTATCCCGCTTATCCCATACAACGCTGAGGAACAGCTCACAACCTGGGAAAACAGCTCTGGAGCAATGTGGTCTAGTGGAAAGTGTCCCTGCCCATGGCAAGGGTTTGGAATGAGATTAAGGTCCCTTCCAACCCAAACCATTCTGGGATTCTATGATTTCCTTTCAGAAAACCAGGATATAGTTATAACTCCCTTCATTATCTTTCTCATATTGAAATATTACCGAGTGTTGAAGCTGATTTTAATCTTTAAATGAATACCAAAACTCATGAACAAGGTTGGCAACAAATGATCGAGTCTGCAAAGTTTCCCTAAATTAATTGGAAAAAAGCCACTAAATATGGTGCCATAAAGATTCCATCCAGGACACTCACTGCTTTCACCACCAAAACGCGATCCTTCCACTCCCTCTTTTCTCCACTTTAAAATGCAGTTTTTTAAGTAAATGCCTGGTACATACTCAGCCTTAAGAGAGAAATACCAAGCCCTGTTTTTCCTAATTAGCTGTGATTGTCTTGTACAAATTCTGGAAGAAGGAATATCACAGATGATTGCTAGATGCAAGAAGAATTTCTGTTGAAACAGAAGTATCCTCTGAATGATATTTTATTTATTTTTCTCTTTGACAAAGAGGTGTTCAAGCCAAATTTTGTGGTTAATCTGAGCAGTTACTTGCAATGCACACTTTCTGCAAATTCTGGAATATTCTTTTTAAAATATTCTTGCTTGTAAATCATTCAGAAATTCAGATCTAAGTCCAGTTTTCTAATCATCAAGAACCTCAGTCATATTTGCCAACTCCTGTAAACGATACATTCCCCTAATCTATCAACTAATATACATTTTCAGGAATGCAAACTTATGTAATGTGCTATTAAAAGACTACTTGTATTAAAATAGTTATATACCTCAAAATAAAGTAAAAATCTCTGTATGAACACAAATCCCAGTAAAAAGTGGGACATTTTTTAATGCAGTTTTTAACTTCTTGACAGTTTCTTTAAGTATAAAGGCTTGAAAATAACACAACGTGTATTAACATTTGCCTATAACGATAAATATACCTATTCTTCAAGTCATAAAAGTGAAAGTATCAGCAATATCCTGGAAAAAAGTCTTAAAAAATGCTAAGGCAGTTATGATTATTCCTAGAAAGTAAACCAGACTTTCATAAATTCCCAGCTAAATGCTGCCAAACCAAATTTTATCAGTTTCTCTCATCCAAACTTGCTATTTGCCTTCCTCTCCTCTGTTGGTTTTTTTTTGGGTTTGTTTTTTTTTTCTTCCTGAGACTGTGAAATTAGTAGTGTTTATTCAGAATCCCATTCCAAAAGGCAAGGGTCTGGGAAGAGGAAAAACTCCTTATATTTATCAAATTCAGTAGCATCAGACAGGAGAGGTTCCCAGAATTCACCGAGAGAGAAAAATCATTGTTACATTTCATGTAAAGCCCTATCTGGCCTTTGAAGTTTGAGAATAGTGGGACAGGACAAAAGCGTGTCTGCAGCTTCTCCACAAACTGGGAGAGGGCTCCTTTTTGGGAGACTAAGAAACTTACTTTTTTTAAAAATGACCCAAGTTATACACACACACACACTTAAATATAAAGTGTCATGAGTTATTTTGGTGATTTTGGACCAGCATCACATAAATAAAACTTAAATGCATGAAAGTCAATATTTTCCTTTTCTACTTCTCAGCCTTCTCTGTCAATTACATTAAATAATGAGAATTTGGGGGTTGTTATTACAACCCTACAGCTTCAATTACTTTCATTCCAAAGACATTTTCAAGCCAAAAAGACTTAAATTAAGGGAAGAAATTTCTAACAAGGTGCTGAAGTTGGTCCCTGTCCTGGAGCAGGTCCTCACACTCGCGGCCCCATGGAAGTTAATTCTCCCTGTCGCCAAGGGTCCGTTTTTCTAAATCCAGTGAGAACAGAAAACATTCAGAATTGAGACACAGGAGCAAAACTTCAGCTCCAGCTGAAGGCGCTGATATTTTGCTGTCTGCCCATTCTCATCCAAGTTCACCACAGTCAGAAAGAGGCAGAGTTCATACAGAGGTATCCCTGTCTGGAACAGAATCTAGCTACCCGTTTGCCAGAAAACCTCAACTACACATGAAGATTAAGAATTACCCAAACAAATAAGCAACCAAAAAACCTAAAACAAAACAAACACAAACTAACCAAACAAACAACCAAACAAAGCTTTATAAACTCAGAAGATTCCAAGTTCTAGTTTGAAAAGAAGTATTAAAGCAATCTTCATAGCTCTTCAACAAAACCCCGAGACCAGCATTTTCTCAACTGGTAGCACAGGACTCTTGGACTCTTGTCCACACACACAAACACCAAAGAAAAGGCAAAACATTTTTAGAAGTACAGGGGACCTCTGATGAGGCCTGGCATGTGCAGGGATTTCTGCAGCCAGATTCTGTCTATTCTTCCAGGTTTCTCCTAATCAGTTTTTCCTAACTAATATTGCTACAGGAGGAAAAGGTCCCCTGGTCCATGAGCAGAAGGAAAGATTCACAATCCTCATTTCCTAGAAGTTGTCAGCCCACAAGGATTTTAGCAAAAGTTTATTTAAAGTCTCGCCCATGTTCCTGTTTTCCCCTGTTTAGAGATGCCCACATCTGCTCCCAGCCTCTTCTTTAAGATGAAGTATTTTCACTTAGCTCCATACTTTGCAGCTCATTATGTTTTCAGACCTCTTCTGTCTTGAGGAATTTGAGCCATCTGAACCCCTTGGGAAGTGCATCCTTCATGTTTGAAGACCTCCAGGTGTTCATTTTATCTGAGACAACAGAATCAGCCTTTCAGCTGGAAAAACACAGGAGACGATCTACGGTTTTGTCCATTCCTTATCATTCTTACCCATAACAACTGGGGTTATAACTTTCACCCATTGAATTCAAAGGAGATAAGTAACTGAAAACTGTAAATGAATTTCTTCCACCTCTTTTCTCCTTCTCCAGCACCAGTTTTAAGTGAACAAAGGCCTAATTTTCAGGGGTGTTAAATGGAAACTGCATTGACATTTAAGGATATTTCAGTTACCGCTTTGACATCTAAATAAGCAGCGAGATTCGCAGCCGTGCTTAGAGCAATAGGAGCAGCAGAAGGCTGAGAACATTTGGGAATCTCTCCCCGAAATTCATAACAATTAGCAAGACTAATTATAAGCAACTTCACCAAGCTCGATGCTTAGACATTTCAAATGACATCAGGGCTGAGCAAGGCTTCGGAATTTCTCAGGAGCATCCAAAATTTAACTGCTCATCTAAAATTCATCCTTTTTTTTTTTTTCTTTTCTTTCTATGCCCCAAGCCATTTTTCAACTCATGCAGTTAAGAGTTTGGGTTTTGTTGTGGTTACAGGTATTTCCACCATGGTACCCAAGATCATTGTCCCTTCAGTGATTAAAAGGTTTTACAGGAAATTTCCTGTAAATTTACTGCTCTGCTTCAACATGGCTCAGTCCAAAGTGGTTGTTTGGAAGAGGACACCCAAAATGGACAACAGCAAGGAGCTACTTATGAAGAATCAATAAAATATTGATGTCGGGGATGTTTCCAGAATTTTAACTGTAAACATTATCCAGAGAACCCACACAATCCTGTATTTGCCCCAATTCCACCAGGGTCTTACCATCTTTATAAAGATCTATTTCCATGACTACAGTAGTCCATTCACCTTTCATCAGATACACACTGAAAAGCTGATGCCCTACAATTTTCCCTGCTTCTTTATGTTCCTTCTTTATTTTTCACCTTTAAATCTTGTCACCTTAGCCCAATTCATGAAGAAACCTGCCTGAAAGGAAGTACTCAAATTTATTGTTCAGTTTTATTGACTGTGTACCTGAAAACCTACAACCTCCTGTGATCGGAAAGTAGATGAATGAACCGACTCAAGAAAAAAAAAAATAAAAGAAAATTCAAGGATGAATAAATGGCAACACACAATTCCCCACAGCAGCCTGACCTGAGCATCCCAAGGGAGAATCATTTTGTTAAGAATGAGTGCAGCATGTTTGGGAAATGGTGCACTGTCAATATAATCTTTACAATTACAGTCATATGATCAGTACATCTGGAAAATAACAGTCAAGTGATTAGTCTGAACTTTGCCTGGATCAGGCAATTTTTACATGGCTCTGTCAAATGTCAGACCTCCTTCTCCCTCACCAATTTCAGCAATGTTGCACCATGATTTCAAGCAGTGAATCATCCAGCCCTGTGCCAACCATCTGTTTCGTCTGCCCCCTCAGTGTCTGAAATTAGATGACGGAGGGCAGGGCAGGCTTTCGAGAGTGGCCATTAATGTTAGTGGAGGAGGGGCTCTGGCGACAGATTTTCCATCTGAAATCATGGACTGTTAAAAACTGGCAAGGACTGGAGAGGAGTGAATAGAAACATAACGTGAGGAGGAAGAATTAATAGAGGAACAGGGATAGAACAACTGAAGAGAGGAAAGTACCGGGAAAAGGAAAAGGGGTGGAGAAGGGGTAAAAAAAATGTAATTATATGAAGGAAGGAAAGCAAAAAGAAAGAAGAAAACCTTCCCAAGTTCCCCTGAACCTTTTCTGCTGGATTAGTTGTTTGTTCTTTAATGAGGAACAGCGATTAAAACAGACTTGCAGGGCCCACTAAAAATTCCAGCAGTCTTGGAAGAGGTGGCAGGAGGAGCAGAGGAAAAAAATATGAAAATAAAAGGAGTAAGACAACTCTTAAGAGGTCCACTTTGACTCAGGTACCTGCGGAAGACCAGGGATTAAGAAGAATACTGGACTCTGGGAAGGTCGTGCACATGGAAACCACAGAGCGGTTGAAGGATTCTTGCAGACGCTTCCTTTCACTGGTCATGTCCTACAAACTCCAATTTTCACCCCAACACATTTCTGAGAACCCCCAAAGTGCAGATCCAGACTTCGTTTGGACAGAGAGGAATATTTGGATAAGGAAATACCACCCTTTCTACAAAATGATCCCCCAAACATCGGAAAAATAAAAATCAGTGTTTCGGGGAGAATGATGCAAAAAAAGCAGCAAGGCACAAACCAAACATACAAACTCCATGTTCGCTTTCTGGTTTTTGACCCACACCAAGCACTGTCCTACACGGTCCCACTGTGATACTGAGCACAAAACTGAGAAATTCATTGTCCCAACTGTCCCTAGTCAATCTTTCATCAGCACCAGCAGAGATGTCCCTTAGCATTAAGGGTTGTGAATGGCATATGAATGAATAAAAGTAGATCAACAAACTGGTCGCAGCTTCACTAATGAAAGCAAAATATTGCAAGAGAAATGTATTGTGCTTTTTTATAGTTATCAAAAATACACCATAAATCTAAGTTTATGAAAGTAAAAGCATTTCTCTGAATATTAACTAATTTTCTGAAGTAGACTAGTTGGGAAATCCAACTTACTACCATCCAGAAATAATTAATTAGCTCCATAAACCTAAATTGTACCGTTTGATCTGTGGTCAGAACATTTGACATCCACAAAATAATAACAATATTAAGCACTTCAATCATATATAAGGAAGCAGTCCCTGAATTGTGTTGCTTGGCTAACACAGGGGCATGGTTTTGCTGAATTTGGCCAAATACATCACTGACTTTATCAGAAGAGTTTTGTATTTCACACAAGCCAATGTGTAATGCTGCTGCTACTGAACACCACAATATTTCTGTCTAAGCATCATCAAAACATTTTTTAATATGCATATTTTGTCAGATAAAAAATACAACATTAGATTTTCATAATAGTTGTAGCTTTCTGGGGTGATTATTATTAAAAATAACTTTTTCAATGGTAATTCCTATGATGGGATTTTTAAATATTATATGTATACTGTATTTTAAAAAGCTTTAGAAGAAGAAAAAAGAACAGTCCAAATACTAATTTACCTGGAATAAGTGGATCAATTAATTAATTTTTTTGTGTGGGACACTAGATAAAGGCTACAAAAACACCTCATTTACAGCACAACAATTTTTTATTTCCATTCAATATTACAGTCTAACTACGGTATCTGCTTGCAGGTGGATTATTTATCCCTTGAAGTAAATGTCTGGAACAACTCAAATTCTGGAAAAAAAAATCAAAAATATTTAATTTTATGTGACAATCAGAAGTTAAATTTTTTGAACAGGAATAGACCAAATTTTTAAGCGATCATCAAGTTGTGCTCTGATTTTTTGCATCCTCGATTTTGCACCTGCAGTCAAGCACAAAATTGTGGGCACAGTCAATTGTGAGAGCATCTCACTGTTTGATTGTACCAGCAAATTAAACAGTAACTGGTGATGCCTGGCTGCTGTCTGCTGCACCCATCGTGGAACTCAACGACAAAATTAGACTGCTTTTATAATAAAATGTGTTTGCATCCGAACAAAGTTCCCAGGGTACTTCCTGCATTTAATGGCACATTCACACACTGAATTGTCTGGAAGTGGCCAAGAGACTCCTTTGTGAGCTGAACCAGCACTAAGATCATTTTGAAAAACAAACTTATTGGGATGTATAATCCTAAGGTAAGTTTCCCTACTGCATAAAGTTCAGACCCCAAGCTGATTTTCAGCACCTCTCTTCTGTTTTGATCCTTTCCATCCTCAAAGTTCACAGCAGAGGTGAGTAAATACAAATATAAATTTGGTGAATTATTTCTGAGAAACAAAGCAGTAAATCTGCTTAATTTGCCGTTTTAAAACCTATGGATATGTGACCATTTCTGTGGCTCACCCCTGTATATTCGATGCTAGATGCTATTTTCTTATCACAACCCCAAAAATGCACCGTTCACATTCAGAATAAAGTTTGCCCATCAGTTCAGCTTGACATTATGCTGCACAGACATCTCTTTGTCACTGTTTTTATTTTATGACAGCTTTCAGGAGAAGCTATTACTACTCACAGCAGTAGATTAGACAGAGAAAAATATGACTTCCATAATTAATGTATGGGTGACTTTGTTGCTCTTAGAGAGGAGCAGAAGACTCATTTTTATCCCATTTCTGTTATCCCGTAACACATTTTTAGCAGTCAGGAGCAGCAACAAGTTACCATTAATAGCAAAGTGGACCTGTTTGAGGCCTCTTTGCCATCCCAATCTCATCATCTGCTTGCAGTTTTGGGAACACAAATTCTTGCTTCCCTATGGAATATGAGCATGCATTGTGCTCTGATGCCAGGACACCTCTACCACTTCCCTATGGCTCCTGAAGTTTCCTTTCTTAAGGACTCTCCTGTGTTTCTCTCCTACTATCCCCTCCTTTTCTCCTCACCCCAAAAGGAAGTTTTTCTTGAAATTCTTAGTTTCATAAGGGGATATTTTGGTGAAAATTTTCTCCTCATATATTCATGAAGTTGGTTATTCCAGTATTTTGTAAATCACAAGATCATGGAATGGGTTGGGTTGGAAGGGACCTCAAAGCTCACTTCATTCCAGCCCCTGCCATGGGCAAGGACACCTGCCACTAGCCCAGGTTGCTCCAAGCCCTGTCCAGCCTGGTCTTAGACACTTCCTGGAATGGAATCTTCACAAATGAGACACTGAACGCTTGCTCAGTGCCTCTTCCCCTGATGCTGCTACAGCTCAATAAGGCCAGTCCAAAACCCTTAACAGGGATATACTGGAAAAAAGTGATTACTTCACTTCTATGGAGCAGGGAAGAGAAAAACAACACTAAAGGGAAAGGTGAAAAATTACTGGGTCAGTGGAAGCATCCAGCGATAACAGTACTATGAGAAGACACACAGTTTTAGGAGAGAGTCAATGATACCTAAAATTTCATTAGGATGGCCTCTAGACTTTGATATACAACCAGGCAGAGTTCACCCGACTCTGATCTGGATTAAACTGAATAGCATGTATCATTTGATTCATATTAATAAGAAAATAACTTTCCCTTTCCACCCAGAAAGATCAAATACCATATAAAAGTTATTGCAGATCCTTTTTATTATTATTTTTTGAGTAAGACTGATGAGTTTGTTCTGTTTCTAGTATTAGCCAGAAATCTTAGGGAGATGAGAAAGATGTAAACATTTCCCTGAGAATTAGTCAAACAAAACAGTAAATAACCTCAAAACTTTGTTTTGTTCTTCTAAAGATTGAAAAAATAGAAAATCCTTTGCTTTCTTGTCCTCCTTTGAGTCTCTAGTGGGTGAGACTGCCCATGTTTGTAGTTAGGCAGCTGGCTAAAAGTCACGATAAAAGCAAATGTTTCAAGTACAAAGCACAGAAAAGCCCAAGTCTTCCTTTAATGCTTTACTAGCACTTCACTAATAGGCCCATGGGGTGCAGTCAGTCAATAATAACCCAATAAAATCAATAACGATAAACAAGAGTCAGTGTTCTAATAAAAATAGAATTTTTAAAATCCAAACCAGCTGTTCCAGTGCTATGTACAAACACAGGCCTGGTGCGAGGGTTCGCTCTGTTTCCAAATATCCGTGTTCAGCTGCCAGTCCCACGTGCAGTCTCCTTGGAGGAGGCAGAAGTGATGGACAACACATCATCAAATTTTATTGCCAAGGTGAACGCACACATTTATTGCTTGCTTTCTTCCGTGATTTTAATGACACTCTTCACGTTTGGTTTTCTTTTTTTCCATATTTACTTCACAAGGTTTATTCAAAACAAAAACTGGGAAGATTTTTCTCCCAGTGTTTCCAAGCAGAATAGAAGACTATTTATAAAGACTTTGGTCAACTATGAAACACCTTCCTCGGGTTAAAGTTGGACCTTTCCTATGTAACTACTCAGGCAATAAATTCACTATTTCTGTCCCCAGAGGAAAGGCCACACACTATAGAAAGTTATTTGGAGAGCGAATGTTTTGGGGAGATGAGGAGGAACAGGACTGAAGAATCAGATATCCGATAGCCAATATCTTTGCTCTCATACAGTTAAGAAAGATTTGCTCTTACTAAATGATTTTGTCTGATCATGTCACTTTTGCTTTTGAATTCCACAAACATCTAAAAATTGAAGTATTTCAAACTGGAGAAAAATAGCAACATGTATCTCGAAAATAAACCGTAAGTTACTCTGTACTGCTTGGAAAAAGAGATTTTTCCAACCTTGGAAGGTTCATTGCAACCCTGTCCCTGAACTATGGCCATGCTACAGGAAAGTCAAAGACCAAAGGCTCAATCCATTTCTTAGGGAAAAAGTTTAAAAACTCCAAACTTTATACAGCTTTTAAGATTACTGAAATATATTAGGAAGATTAATAGTTTCTGACTTTAGAACCAAGTTTAACTTGGTATTTTAATGTTATTCCTTTGATGTGAAAGTTTTATTTCTTTTTACAGGGGAGAGAATTGAAACACAGGTTTGTGCTTCATCCCAATCTCATACATCACACAAAGCTTTGGAGTACTTAGATTTTCCCAATAAATGGACCTCAGTTTCCAAAAAGAAATACAAGACATTTAAGAGCAGAAGTGGTTCAGCCTAGAACAGATACCGCTGATGAGAAAGAAACTACTGCTAGAAATCTTCAGCTGGTGACAACAGAGAACAGGAAGAAAAGAAAACTTGAACAAATATCAACTACCTGCATGGACACAAAGTAATGTTCAAATATATTACTACCGCAAAGAGAAAGGAGTGAAAGACTCTTAGCAAAGGAATAGTGAAGTAAATGGGTTGCACACATCAACTAAAAATTTTCCTAAAAGTTGTTGCAAGACAAATTCTTCACCCGATTTGCTTTGCTGAGTGTTTGGCCAGTGCACAGTCGAAGTCTGACCAGGAACTCTCACACAGAGGTTCTACTAAAAAAGTGCAAAATCTGGTATCAGATTGACACCTTCTAATCAAAACTAAAGCTGAAGGAAAACAAAGAAAGTTTTAGCTCACTTGTAGTTGCATAGGTGATAAAGGAAGTCACAAAAGCTACAACTCCTGAGAAAAACATCTGGCCAAAGATAATTTTCAACAATTACACCATAGTTGGATATCCTGATGAAAATTCTTCATCAGACAGACTTGGCTCTCATTTATACTCAAAAATCCACCCCTCTAATGGCACAAAGGATGTGCCCTATCTTTTTCCTATCTACCCTTAGACATATTTTCTTAACTGGGTGATGAAATTTATTTTCCATAATACAGCTTCTTCTTAATGCTCTCTGACAAACCCCATCAAAAAGTGCTCTGTTCTGCTCCAATCATATGTAGAGTAACGGTTTACTCATTTTCTGCATGAAAAGATGGGCACAGTACTTTGCAGAAACCATCAAACCTCTCATTTCGTGTGCTCTTCCTACAGTGCTCCTTTTGCCAACATCATTAATTGCACATGCCTCTGCCGCATATACTAAGAAACACGGGCCTGGCCAAAAGCAGTTCCTGGCACCATCACCACTCTGATATACGCATTTCAGCTTAACAATATTATCAACACATGGCTTTGAATCTTAGGCAAAAAAAAAAGTTTCACCATCTCTGCTACTAGTGAAGAAAGGAAAAGTTCTCCAGTTTGAGGTATTGTTTAAGAGAGAGCTGAGAACACCTTATTAGCACCAACTGAGAGGCCACGGCTTATCCTTTTGGCTGGGGTAGAGAGGTACAAGGTTTCTAATATCCTTCAAGACGTCCATTATTTTACCACAGAGACACAAGGCCAAGCTTTTTGTGCATTTTTATGAGGCAGAGGTGTGGACGTCCAATCAGACGGAAAGGCGCAGTTACGTGCTCGTGAAATGAATTACACCGACGTCTGTTATAAATCTTTAACATAGCTCAGGAGATCAATTAAGATGTTCAAGCAGCTACAAAAAGGATGATTGAGGCAAATGGTAACATCAGGATGACCATATGGTAAGGGAACGCTAGAACTGCGTGGACATAAAACGCGAGCCATCGGAGCGCCACCGCTAACGAAACAGCGAGCCGGAAACGAGGCAAGATAGTCAGAGGAGTATCAGGAAGAGGGAAGAACAGCATGCAATGCACGTGCACGATTCAGTGATATCAGACTTAAAGAAGGGAAAAGTGCCTTATTCCTACAAGCCACAGGTTCAAGGTGTTGGCGTGACGCAGAGTTAACGATCCCAACTGCAACCGTGTGGGTGAAGGCATGGCTGAATGCTTGAAATAATTACATTCAATACAAGACCATCAGCTGTAAACAGCAGAGATTTTATCATCTTTCTCCTCATCTGCAGGGATGGAATGAATTAATTGACTGGCCCTTCTGAACATCTCAGACAGCTCCTCTCGAGACTGCTCCTTGGGCTGTGATTCCAAGAGCCACCATCTCTGCAGGACACAGCGGCCGACGGACACCCTGCTTCCCATGCAGTTGTGTTATTGTAAGGTGATAACAGCCATTACCTCATCACTGCTGCTCTAAGGTTAAAAGTCTTTCATTTCCTAAGGCTGTTCAAACTGCTGAACTGCAACAGACAATCGAGCCTAACCTCGCACAGCGGTCCTAAATCCATACTGGGAATGAAGGCAGCGGCACAAGGTGCAAAACATCCTCGACACCTGATGAGGAAGAGGAAGCTCTGAAGAACACACCTCCTGCAGAGCACTAGGCCTTCTCCAAGCAAGGGACAAAGCTAATATTCTAACTATCCACAATCTCAAGAATATATAAAATAAT
This sequence comes from Callaeas wilsoni, assembly GCA_013398955.1. Taxonomy (NCBI): domain Eukaryota; kingdom Metazoa; phylum Chordata; class Aves; order Passeriformes; family Callaeidae; genus Callaeas; species Callaeas wilsoni. Next base: position 80,605 of record VWPU01014608.1, on the reverse strand, counting down.
TTCATCTTTAGTTACATTAAGTTCCGATCGGAAGATTAAGTTTACTTAATCTGATGATTAGGCTCATTTCCCTCTCACTATTACTCTAAGAACTGACCTTAAAGCCATAATAAAAATATTTCTATCACATTTTATAAGGTTGGGATTGTTCCACCCTCTTTGATGTCAGAAAAATTAACAGGAAATAATATGGACATTAGACCATATTTAGCCCCATTCGTAACAAATTGTCCTAAGGTGCCAAAAATTTAAGAATATTCAATAAAATCTGGTGCTTATTTTTCAATATTGCATCTTTAGATAAGGCTCTTTCCTTTTACTAAGCCAACACCAAGCATTAAATTTCAGAAATATGGTCATTTTCCATGTTAAAAAACACGACAAACATTTTGATAGAAAAAATAATAAGTTTACAATGTTATGTTACTGTCTATCCAGTCTACAATACTTTTTAAAAACAAAAGGAAAACTGAATAAATTATTTTGCTTTCATCTCTAGCTTGTACAGTGACTGAAGTCAAAACCAGTGAAAGATGAGGTTGTCAAGGTGAAGGAGAGTATTAAGACATTTTGAAAATTAACTTCTAGATATAGAAAAATCACTAGAAAGATTTTTATTGATTAAGAGTTATTCTTTTTTACTTTCTGGGCATGTCCTGTTCTACCCCCAGAGACAGATGGAAAGGTTTTACGTGGCTTTCAGTCAGCTGAGATTCACGTGAGTACCTGTCAGAAGTTCAGCAAAAGACCCAACAAACTCTCATTTGACTTAATGGGAAGTTACGGACAGAAGGTTACGTTAATGTTTGAATAAATGTTTTGCGTCACAGCTTAAGAAGAGGACACACAAAGAGAGGAGATCTAGATTAGTTACTTGGGAGAAATTCTTCCCTGTGAGAGTGGGGAGGCCCTGGCACAGGTTGCCCAGAGAAGCGGTGGCTGCTCCATGCCTGGAAGTGTCCAAGGCCAGGTTGGACGAGGCTTGGAGCAACCTGGGATAGTGGAAGGTGTCCCTGCCCATGGCAGGGGTGGCACTGGATGGGCTTCAAGGTCCTTTCCAACCCAAACCATTCTGTGATAACTGTATATGAGGCAATAATTGGCCAGATCAGTCAGACATCTCACTGCTTAGATCCTAAAAACCAAACCTGTCCATTCTGTCATGAAGAAACAGCCTATGAAAGGTTCAGGAACACCTGATTTGGGCATCTTATCACAAAGCAACCAGATAGTTTTTGCTCCCCTATGACTTGGGCACAGCGCCCTGATGGCAGCTCTCCGACTCTCTTCAATAGAGCAAAAGCTGAATTTCTGCCTCTAGTGGAGGGAGAAGCAAATAAGTGGGGGAAATAGCATCCCCTGAGTGATTGCCAAGAATTCCCACAAAAAATAAACACAGTCTGGTGGTTATGTTCTTAACAGCTGTGTTAATGGGGTTAAAGAAACCTTAAAGAAACTCTGTCTTTTTTTAAATGAGCCCTGTTCTTAAAAACCTGATACGGTACAAGTTTTGCTTTTAAACCCAGTGTGGTTTCCAACTGAGAAAAGTGCCACTCCAGCAGGCATGGAGATTCCTGAGGGAATGTGCGGGGGTCTCTGTCCCAGGAGAGCCATAGGCTGCAGGCAGGACAGCGATTTCCAGCACTGTGGAAAGTTTCAAGATCTTCTTACACAGAGCTTGTGACAAGCAAAGCCCTGCATCTGGGTAGAGCAGCTCTCTGTGGCACCTCATTATATACCTTCATTTCAATGATGCAGATATTAAAATCAGATTTCTTTTTTCAATTATGACTGATGTTCTTTCTATTAAAAACTCCAAACAAAAAACCCAGCAGCACAAAACTAAAATAACGTAGAAAAAAACAAGTATTTTTCACTCAGGTTTTGTTTCGCTTGTGCGAAGAACACATGGGATGAAATTTAGTATAAGGAATTACCACCTTTGATCCTGTCCCCAGTCCCTGCTCAAAATAGGCAATAGTCCCAGTCCAATGTCAATAAAACCATTTTCCTTGAAATAAAACATGGCAGGGGAATGCTATGGAAGGCACCAAAGCAAATGAAAAACAAGTCCATGGATTGCAATCCATAAGTACTTCAAAGCGATTACAACATTAGCTCTTGCTTTCTCAACTTATTTATTGGCCTTTCATAGCACTTAGGTTCTTGTGGCATGGTCTCGGTATCCATTGTGGTAGCATGTTTGTTATTGAATCCTCTGGATTTCTGAAGAGCTGGAAAAGCAGCATTTACTGAGTGAAATTGTCTCCTTGGCATTGTTAAGATAGTTCAGAGCCTTAGAGTAACATCACCTTCACTGCCTTTGGTGTGTGCTTTGGGTTGGTGAGATCCATGGGCATTAAAAGGGGATGCACAGCACCCAAAATACAGTTAACTGCTCATTAGCTTAATTAAAATACCTCAGAGGAGAGAGAGCAGCTATTGACACTTCCCAGACAGTGCAAGGACATGGGTTTTGTTTGCACACAGCAAATCTTTTACCCAGGTCCCCATCCTTTACAAGGGTCTAACAACCTCTCCAGAGCCTCATCCTCTGACACCAGTTCCACCTCTCATTTGTAAAAAAACAATAAATAAATGTGGGAATACACAAGTAACAGTCCTGGGCCTTTCATCTGGTCAGACTCCCCATCTGACACCTCTCTCTTGAGACCTCCTACCCAGACAGAACCCAGCACCACTGCTGCCTCTGACACGAGGCCAGGGAGGACAAGGCAAGGGAGGTGGCCCTGGGGACAGGGATATGCCATGGGCCAGAGACAGGAGGGGACAACCACAGGAACTCTGCAAGGGAGGGTTTTATCCCCTGCCCCTTCCTGGCTCACTCTGGCTGCTAAATCCACTGTGTCCTTTGGACAGAGACACTGCCTTCACATTACTCCTCCCTTAGCACAGAATTAACAAAACAGCCATTACCCAAATCCCAGGCACACTTTCATACCAAGGGCACCACTGCAGCCTCACCAAAAAGGCCAAGGAGATATTTTTCAATCTATAATCAAAAGAATACAATATTCCACAGCATCTAGGACAGAAAAAATAAAAACAGTTCTCAGCAGGAGCAGCAACAGCAGTGGGGGTCTCCCTGAGCAGTGTATCTTGGAGAACAGTGATTCATTCCAATCTCCCTGCAAATGTCAGATGCCTGATTCTCCGAGTCATCTGCGGCTCTGAAATGGTTTCAAGCGGGACCTGCTGTCGCTGGGGGGGCGAGCAGAGCTGTCACAGGAGGGATGGAGCGTGCGGAGCTGGGCAGGGCTGGCAGCACGAGAGACCTTCGCACCTCGCTGCCATCAGCTGCGCGGACACGCCGGAGCCCTTCCCGGAACCACGTCTGTGCCCCAGGAGGAGCTGCTGGAGCTCCACGTGTCCCTCTGCTCAGCAAAACATCGGCTTCACACTGTCTGTGCATCAACAGCCATGCAGATTCTCAGTTACATCAGCCGATACAGGTAACTTGGTGTCTCTTGTTATCAGAAACACAAGCTCCTCCTTTGGTGAGGTGCTGAAACAGGTATCCCAGAGAAGCTGTGGCTGCCCCATCTCTGGGAGTGTTCAGGGCCAGGCTGGATGGGGTTTTGAGCAGCCTGGTGTAGTGCAAGGTGTCCCTGCCTGCGGCAGAGGGTTTGAAACAAGATGAGCTTTAAGGTCTGTTCTAACCCAAACCATTCTGGGATTCTGTGGTCCTACTCACAGTTACAGATAGACATGCTCAGATTGAGGCCAGCACTGCAGATTCCAGCTGCATTTCCTACAGCTGGCATCATCTATGTCATAGAATCCCAGGACAGTTTGGGTTGGAAGGAACTTTAAACATCATCCCATTCCACCCCCTGCCATGGGCAGGGACACCTTCCACTATCCCAGGGTGCTCCAAGCCCCATCCAACCTGGTCTTGGACACTTCCAGGGATGGGACAGCCACAGCTGCTCTGGGTAACCCGTGCCAGGGCCTCCCCACCCTCACAGCCATGGATTTCTTGCTAATATCTAATCTAAACCTGCTCTTTGTCACTGTAAAGCCATTCCCCTTGTCCTGTCACTCCAGGCCCCTGCACATACTCTCTCCCCACATTTTCAGACTCCCTTCAGGGACTGGAAGGCTGCAACTGCATCACCCCAAAGCTTCTCTTCTCCAGGCTGAACAAACCCTATTCTTTCAGCCTTCCCAAGCATAGCTGTGGGGTCTCCAATACACAACGGCCTTGGCAGCCCTGATTCCATCTGCTGCACAGCAAAAAGATCATTTTGAGAATAAGTATCACCAGCTTCTGGGCGACACCAGCGCAAGATCTTTTCTCTGCAAAGCAGAGGAAAGAAGATAATAGAAGAAAAGTAATGGAGATGATCCTACTGCAACTTGTGCATGCATTAGTGGCCATGTAAGAATTGAAATAATCTCCTTCCCAGCTAGGTCGTAGCAAAGCTAAAGAAGAAGTTTAGATCTCTGTAGACAATCCCTCAACTTCTACTCCATGCATGTTAGATGCCCTCAGGGAGATGTTGTTGCAGCTGTGCCTGATCCTACCTTTGAGCAAGCTTTTTTTCTTGCTGCCCTGGAACTGCCTAAAAGCAACTTCTTGTAACTATTTAATTAGAGGTGACTACCACTGCAGAGTGTGGGCTTGGGAAATCAGTCACTTTTACATTCCCACCTGGAACACTACATTGCTGTCACCCCAAGCATGCAGCTCCATCCAACACAGCCCTGCTGGCAGGGAAAGGGCTGGAGAGGCTGCAGGAGACTTCTGAGCTGACTGCATCCCAGAAGGGACCAGGTCTCTCTCTGCTTTCTCTGCTCTACCCTCTGCCAGTATTTCAGCTGAAGCCACAGGCTAGAGGTGGGCAACAGCTCAGCCATACCCTGCTTTGTTCAGAAAAAAGGACATGCAGACTTTGCAAGTGTGAACCTGTCTTTAAATAAATGCACACAAACTGAAAATTACCTTTTACCAAGCAAGAGAGAAATCCTTCAGCTTTAGAGTTTCAAAACAATCTCCCCACTTTAAGTAACTTCTCGTATATTTTTCCTTACAGTTTGAAAACAAAATTTAGCAAAATCCTCTGTTTTCTTCTGTCCTAACTTTGGCTGAGAATTGTGAACCAAAGTGACTGTTAAATTTTTAGGGGGGGAAAAAATTTGGAGCCAACTGTGGACAAAAGCACCAGCTGTAAGAACAGACCCGCCAAGGAGTCTCCCCTGGCCCCCAGACCCTGATACCAATGAACCCTGACACAACTTGATCTGAGAGAACCTTGGGGAGAAAAATTAGCAGGACACCTCTGCAAGGGCAAGAAACGCTGTGCTAAATCCTTCAAAATCTGAAGACAGGTTTTACTACAGCACCTTTGCTATGCAAAATAAAACTGATGAGATAAGTCGAAGGGAATGGGAGACCCCACCGCTGGGCAGGAGACAGTTTAGTCAAGACAGAAGGCAGCCTTGAGTGTTCAAAGAGCTGTTCTTTGGCCCCTTCTTCTCATACCAGATGGGTTTTCTGGCTGAGACTTATCTGTAATTTTCCTCATAGCTACTTTACAAATGGAACAGAGCAAAGAAACCACTTGGATCTGGTTTCGTAGAACAGGAGAGAGAATATCCTCAGTGCTGTTTTGGATCTCGTAAGACACAGGAGGCACCTTACCCCTTACCTCTTAGTTCAAGTGTTCATTGCTTTTCCTTGATCACAATCCAGTTTTTGCACTTTCCACTTGACTCTAAATTCCACAAAAGAGCTTGATTAGGTTCAAAAGTGGAGCTCAGGAAAGCTGCAGAAAATCTCCTGAGTCTCTTAAATGTGTAAGCTAGAAAATCCACGTGTTCCATGTCCTCACACCAGAAGGTGGGAATACCAGCTTGCCCAAAAGTTGGAATTAATCCAGCAACCTAAACACCATCAAACCAGGGATGCTGGGAAGAGACTCTACACAGCCAGGTTTTTCATCTGGCCTCATCCCAGTGATGTTCTGGCACAGACCCAAATGTGCCAAAACGCTTTGGTGTTCTAATCCGCATTAAAGCCCTTGCACAGAGCTCTATTCCACACTTCCCAAATCCTCTTTTCCCTTCAGCAGACAAAACCCTCCGATTTTCATGCATTCCAGAAATGCCTTATGTTTGATCCTAAGAGCAATGATGGCTCCACTGTCATATTTTTGATGTCAACAGTGTCATGTATCAATGACCTTCTCACCTGATCTCCATGTGGAAAATGAAGGGGCTACAACAGTGTTACACAAATTGCTCTCAGCAAGCAAAGCTTTCTCCAATAAAGTATAGTAAGTCAAAATTCCTGCACTTTCCAGGTCTTTAAGGGTGCATTTGGTGGGGTTTAGGGGTACAAACAAGGACCTGGCTTTGACGTGTATGTTATCCTGGACTGCTGAACTAAAAGAAATAACACAAGATTTGTGTCCCCCTCTCAAATCTGTCATTGGGCAGCCCCCCAGCCATACTGGGAACACTGGCTGGGCACTGAGCTCTGCCTGGTAGAGCTCCCACACTGACCCAAAACCTCCTTGATACCCCACAAAAGAAAGACCCCAAAGCTTCTGCTTGTGTAGGGGTTGCTTGTGTAGAGCAGCCTGCTACAACCTGATCCAAAGACAGTCAGGAGAAACTGGACTGAAAGTTATTAATAAAAACCCACATGCCTCAAAAACAGCCAATAGTTTGGATAATTTCTCCACCAAGTTTTAGCCAAAAAGCTTTTCAGACTACTTATAAAGTCTTTAAACCAGTCATTTATTCTTGCTGCCCATTTGCTTGTGCATGTAGAAGACTCACTTTTTTCATGGTATCACTGCAGTACCGTACTTTCCTTTCTTTACTTTCAAATATTCCCACTTTACATGAATTTTAATGCCACATATCAGTTAGGGGGAAAAAATCATACTCAGAACACTTAATCCAGTAAGTTGTTTTTGGAAACTCTTGGAAAACAGTAACACTACTGAAAGGAACATCAAAAAATAAGTGATCCCTAAAAAAATAAAAAAAGGAAACCCCCTACACACACATGCACATCCTGATTCATTCCCTACTACAGCAGACTTTAAGGAGAATATACTACTATAAAAGAAACATATCCTCACTTTTGAAGCCATTTTCAATACACACAGAAATAGTATTTATACCTCCTGCATGCCTTATCTTCTACAACTTACATCTTTTACTGATGCTTACAGCTGCCTCCCCCTCAAACACTGGGTCTATTCTTTAGTGAAAACCCTTCTAAAAATACAAAGGTGGAAAATTACCTTGCATGTTAAATCTATTATGTCATTGAGGACGGGAAATGAGAAGTAAGGGAGTTTGGAAAGACACTCTCAGGCCAGAGAGATATTCATCTGTAATACAAACCACATAAACATGTCATCTCTAAGAGGTGCATAAGGCATAAAAGCAGTTTAATGATACACACGGCCTTTTGCAAGCCCAAAATCTTACAGGGTTATTGTCATTTTCATCCTGCCACAGAGGTTACAGGCAACGGGGCCACAGCATTCCCCAGGACCTCAGAAGTGACCTCCACATTTTTTGTGTCCCTTTCACTCCATTTCCAGCTCCCGTGTGGCCAGCCCAGCGTCCTCAGGATCCGTGAGCCCCACAGTGTGTCCCTTCTGGGAAAGGGCCACCACTCAGCCACCCACGGCCCCAGCAAGGCAAGGCAGGGACTAGCAGGAGGAATTAGCATTTAATCTTCAAAGGTAAGTTGGGGTATCTCTCAGATTTTCTTTTCGTGATGACGAAATATTGCTTTTCACCGTTTTGAGAATCAGGTCCCTCCAAGATTTTTAAAGAAAACAAAAAAAAAAGAAAAGTGTAATGATTGCAAACACCGATTTTTATCCATGGAAAACTATGTGCCAAAAGACAGCAGCAAGGGTGCATCAACTTCAGCGAACTCACCACCAGAGCAGCTTCCTGAAGTTATTAGAAAACTCAATTCCAGATTGGTTTGCAAGAAGAACACAAACCTTAATTAGTGCAAAAAAAGGGGAGTAGGGGGGAACAAGCCCAAAGTCTCCTTCTGAATAACTATTTGTTTATCACTATCACATCCATGGGCTAGTTATTTGCTTAAGAAAATACCTTTTAAAATCCTCTCTTAAAAAAAAAAAAAAAAATCAGCCGTTTGTTTTTCCAGTGTGGGATTTACACTTCTAAGTTTCAGCAACACAACGTACCAGATATTTGATGTTACAGATGGTTGTGGGGAACCAGAAATACTTGAGGGAGGAAGGGCAGGCTGTACTTTTTGTATCTCTTACTGAGAGCTGATGCCTTTTCAGCAAGAAATTCATCAGAATCACAGTGGCTCACGAGTACTTCTCCAAACCTGAATGAAGAGGCAGCTCCAGAGGCCGTGTTAATTGTGCTGGAGTGCCTGCTAATGTCGTGTTGGAAGTTGCACTCCTGGCTCTAAAACAGAGGCTAAAACTTTATAGTTTTATTTAAAAGTTTGGTGGCACTCAGGACATTCTTGGGATGCCCCTGAGAAGCGGCAAAACCAGAGCTGCTTCTTCATCTCCCCTGCCCCCAGCTTTTGCACAGGTACCAGGTCTCTGTTCCACGTGTTCCACCTCTCCTTTTTTTGTGTTAACAATTAATTATGACACACATTTCAATTAGCTTTCCAGCCCTGTGATCAATGACCCACGCGCCCTTGAAACACAGGCAGCTCCATCCCTCCAGGAGGAGCCACCAGAACCCTCCGTGCGGGTTCCAAAGGGTTAATCCCCGAGCGAATTCTTCAGATGTGTAATTTAATACTTCATAACTGCTGAAAATTGGAGCCCACATAATTTATTTTCTTTGGTCTGGGCACATTTGCCTCATGCTTGGCTGTGGCTGACTTCAGAGAGACACACCTAAAGCCCTCAAGTGTCCCAAGCGGCCCGTGTCAGTGATGCCGAGATTGTGGTACTTGGAGGCAGCCCAAGGATTAGGTGTTCCTGAGAAGGTTTTCTTGGCTCCACCAAGCCCACGGATGTCATGGGAATAGGCTGCGCTCCTCCTGCCGCCTCCGAGGCCGCGGATCCACAGGGGATCCAAGCACTCCGAGACGGCCCTCGCACAAAGGTACACGTTAAAATAAACAGAACATGCCACCAAAAAGCACCGAGAGGGAAGGAGGAATTGCTGAGCGGAGACGGGGAAACAATTGCTTCATTGTGGAGCCGGAGCGAGGAATCGCAGATCCGAGCTCCACCTACAGTCCCCTTTGCAAAGCTGACTCCAGTCCTGGCTTCACTGCCTGCTCCCAAATTTTTGGGTTTTTTTTTTTTAGTTTTTAACATTTCTCTTGTAGTTTTTTTAACAATTATTTTCACTGCACAAGCGATCTGCATTTCTATTTCAGCTGAACCTGTACACAGCCAAAGCTACTGTATTGTCCCAGTACTTTTAAGGTTAGTTTACTTTCTGTATTTTGAAAGTAAGTAGTCTGCTTTTTCCTGGAATTTATTTTAGGATTCCGTCTCTATCGCTGGCTTTCATTTGCACCGGCTTCATATCGTCTGACAGTATTTCACATTTTTATTGCAGCTTGATTGCTGTGCAATAGTTTCATCATTCCAGGAAAAAAAAATTTTAAAAATGTTTGTCTAAATTGTACTCTTGCCCTCCTTAAAAAAAAAAATCTAATTAAATCAAGCTTCAAACATGACTGTGGTTGCAACTTTTAAAAGCAGTAGTCAGCCTCTGAAAGCATCAAGGAAAATATTCCTATTTACTACTTAAAAAAAAAAATAGCCTTGGACACTAAATCAAGGTTTGATGTTGGTGCCATACAATGGTGTCTATCTCCTATAGAATCTATATGTTTGTCATGCTTTGATGCTGGCCCAAGGCCAGGCACCCACGAGAGTCGCTCACTCACCCTCCACTGCCACAGCTGGGCAGAGGAGGGAAAAGGAAAAAAAAAATTAATGAAGGCTTCATGGGTGACATAAGGACCGGGAGAAAACACTTCAAGGGCAAAACAGGCTCAACTTAAGGTTGCAAAGTGAATTTATTACTAATAGAATCAGAGGAGGATAATGAAAAGTAAAATAAGCCCTTAAAACACCTTTTCCCCCCAGCCCATCCTCCTTCCCACCGAAAGTGCAGGGAGACAGGGCAGGGGGGTTTTGGTCAGTCCATCACCGAGATTTTCTCCTGCTGCTCCGGGAGAGGAGTCCTTCCCCTGTGAGACCGTGGGGTCCCTCCCACGGGAGACAGTGCTCCATGAACTTCTCCAGCGTGGGGCCACTCTCAGGAGCAGCAGCCAAACCACACCTGCTGCAACGTGAGCTCCCCCACGGACACACAGCCCTCCCAAAACTGCTGCCCGAGGGGCTCTCTTTCCACGGGGTGCAGCCCTCCAAGGACAGGCTGCTCCAGCCTGGAGAACCAGGAGAGGAGACTCTCTCCTCCGGGTCTTCCACTGAATCACAGCCTCCTCCAGGCATCCACCCGCTCCGGCGTGGGCACCTCCCCCACGGGCTGCAGGTGGATCTCTGCATCCCCTATGGATCCCCATGGGCTGTGGATGGATCTCTGGATCCCCACGGGCTGCGGGTGGATCTCTGCATTCCCTGCGGATCCCCATGGGCTGCAGGGGCACAGCTGCCTCATTGTGGTCCTCACCACGGCCTGCAGAGGAATCTCAGCTCTGGCACCTGGAGCACCTCCACCCCTCCTTCTCCCCTGACCTTAGTGTCTCCATGGTGTTTCCCTCACATGTTCTCACCTCCTTCTCTTCTCTGACTAGGAGCAAAACCTGTGACTTTGTTTTGGTTTCCTTCTTAAATACGTCATCACAGAGGCATTACCAGCCTCTCTCACTGGCCCAGTTTTGGCCAGCCGCATGTCCATCTTCAAAGCCATCAGAGATCGGCTCTGCCGGACACGGTAGACGCTTCCAGGAGCTTTTCACAGGAGCCATCTCGGTGGCTCCCCTGTTACCAAAAACCAGGCCGTGCCAAACCAACGCAGTGTTTTAGGCAGAGGATGGGTCACACTGGGGGGTGGCACCCGGGTAACCACATCTGCAGCCTGGTCCCCAGCCTGGGTCACCCTCGTGACCTCACCACACTTGGATGGAGCTGCAGAAGGCAGCAGGGCCGAGGTCAGCACCAGGCCATCCTCCCTACCCTGGGGAATCTCACATAGAGGGTTTTCACCTACAGGGTCCCTCCCATCGCATTACCTGGGATGCAGCTTTCCCAGGAGGGAGATGGAAATCCCTCCTGAAAAAAGCTGGATGCACAACCATTGGCCTTCAGAAGTTTGTTTGGGCAGGTCACCAGGACAAGGCCAGCCTTCCCACACCATCCACAGCAAAGAAATGCCACCAGCTGGGCAAACAGGACAGAGCTACAGCCAAAACTCATCTCCACCAGACACAGAAGGGATTAGAATATTGGAAGGTGTGGTCCAGCTCCTGGGCAACTCCTTCATTCATCTTAATGGTTGGACTCAAGGATCTGAGAGGTCTTTTCCAGCCTCAACAATTCCATGATCTCCTGTCATCTCCTACACCTTATGTGTACACCTTATACAAGGAGCTCTGTTTCTTAAGTGACAGAAGAAACCAAAAACAGAATAAACAGGTACTTTGAGGAACACATTGTGTTCCTTTCCATTAATTCAGGCTCACCCAAGCCCGTGTGCTGGATCAAATCAGTGAGCTCCATTTGGTACCCAGTCTCCTGGCAACACCAGGTCTGTTGAGAAGTAGAAGCTCCCCTCCATTAAAGAAATTCCTACATTTGGATTCCTGCCATAATACTGAAAGATGCAAATTAGGATGTACACCAAGTCATGGAAGGAGGGAAGGAGGTGAGCAAGATGTAAAAGGAAGACTTCACTCAGAATAAGGTGGGAAACCATTAATCTGTTAATCTGTAAAAGGTTCTTAGGTGTTACCATGATCTACTAACACAAATTAAGGGACTGGAGCATCTCCCTGCTGAGGAAAGGCCGAGAGAGCTGGGGCTGTTCAGCCTGGAGAAGAGATGGCTGAGAGGGGCCCTCAGCCCTGGGTGTCCCTGTGTGCAGGGAGGGGCAGAGCAGGGCCCAGCTCTGCTCCAGGGGCCCAGCAATGGCACCGGAGGAACGGGCAGGGACTGATCCCAGGAATTCCCCTGCACAGGAGGCAGAACTTCTGCCCTGTGCAGTGACTGAGCACCAGAACAGAGACCAGAGAGGGTGTGGAGTCTCCTCATTGGGGATATCCCAGGACTGTCTGGACACAATCCTGTGCCATTGCTCTGGGATGACCCTGCCTGAGCAGGGAGGTGGGACCAGATGAGCCACTGTGGTCCCTTCCAGCCTGACCCCCTCTATGATCCTGTGAAAAACCCTCCTATCCACTCAATGCATGTGAAAGAGCAGACAAGGAATTTAAAAGCTCTCCAGCTCTTGCAAGAATTTTTAAACGAACATTATTATTATCATCTCACTTCATGGTCCAGTATGGCCAAAATTTACATAACTCTCAAATGACAGAGGGGTTTACCATTCTTGCACCCTAGGTGACAAAGCCAAGTAGGAAAGATTGAGCGATTTGGATGCCAAGAGGAGCGTTGGAAATGGAATACTCTGTTCCATCTCCTGTGCAGCACTTCCCTTTCCGTGCACGCTTTTACGAGGCAGATATTTGACCTGTTACACCATGACACATAAAATAATAATAAGTAATGAGTGGGTGGGTGATCTCACCAGTGTCTTTAAACCTCCTGCAATGTGTGGGTTATGAGGTTTGAATCACACAGAAGTAGCACCAAATTTGCCTGCTGCTTCAAAGAAACTGCGGGAGGAGGAGTGGCCAACTGGTGAGGAATAAAGGAAATTAATAAAACCTGAAACAAGAATGAGATGAGAAGAATAGAAGCTATAATGAAAACAAAGCAAGAGTAACTACTTGTATATAAAAAAAGTGGATGATGTTCAGTCAAGCCTCCGATGATTTTCGTCCTTGACAAATGCTTCCCTTTCGTGGAGAAGATCTATTGATAAATATATATTTAATCTTATTTGGAGAATAGAAGAACAGGTGACATTGATCCTTCCCATCACTATCAACCAAAGCAACTCCCTGCCACAGCTCCCACACCACTACAAACGAGACCAGAATCAACTATGAACTCACATTACAAAAAAAAGGAAGAAAAAAAAATTAAAAAAAATAAAAAAGCCTGTGCCCAGCCTGAATATCTATCCCTACATTACCCAGAGCTCCAAGCAGCCAGGACTCACAGGAGGTTATTTTGCCATGAGGCTGCATGGCCAGGCCCTACATTTATGAATGAAATTGCTGCTTTTTTCCAAATGTAAGATCCGAGACCATGGATGAGTGCCACCTTTTTTTTTTTACAAAACCCTTAGGAGCATGAGTGTGCTGTATTTCTTCAATTCAATGCTGATATATCTGATTTCCCTCCAGGACAGACCAAACATTAAATAACACTGAACAGGCTGAGTGCGCAGCTAAAATACTTGCACTGAAAAGTTTTCATTCTCAGCTTATTTCCTAGTTTACAAAAGCTCTTATCAAAAAAGCTCTCTAAATTGGAATTAGTTAGTGATCCAGGTCTCTAAAGCCCAGGGACTGGAAGTGAAGATTTCTTAATTATACCAGCAGGGGCTTGATTTCTATTCTTAGTGCAGCTGGGTAATGTTGTTAGGTTCTTGCAGAGCTCTGTTTCTCACTGGCAGGGGTAGCCCCTGGTTTACTTTGACAAAAATATAAAGCTCTTGAAATTGAAACGTCTTCAGATATGTAACAAAACACATACACTTCACATATACATACAGCTCTTCAGCAGAGCCCAGGTTCCTTTAAAGCCCAGTAAATCATTACTTGGGAAATCTAATCATCAGTCTCAGAGTTTTCACCCAAAAAACTTTCGTTTTTTATTTTATTGTTTTTCTTCCAATGAGCCTTTACATATCTCAGTTTCTCTCTTCTTCCTTGGAGGATTCAATGTTGCTCAGCTGTAAATTCACCTCCCAAAAGGCTAAACACCTGTTTGGTTGTTAAAAACAATCCCAACCAAAAACTGTTGGGATTAAGACCCAGATCATGAGCAGCATCACAAGAACTCCCCATATTAAAAATATCCACTCTCAGTGACTCAACCTCTGTATAAGTCACTTCCCTCCTTTGTTACAAGGAGGGACCCAACCTGGAGAACAACAACCAAAACCAGCCTTGTCCTTCACGTAGAATAAAAAAATTCTACCCCAAGATTGATATGGCCACAGATTAGCTCTAAAATCCTCAAAATATTCTTGTTGAATAAAATATGGTGTAAAATATAGCAACACAAGCCCACAGCTGCAGTTTAAGTGCATTGAGGGTAAGGGGTGGGGGGAAAAGGCATATTAGTTTATCTTAAGGCTCCTGGATTGAACCCAAAAATTGGGTTGGATCCCCAAGTAGGTCATATTTCTCTCATTAAAATATTTGACTCACACTGGCGATGTTCTCTGAAGATAAATGAACTCTGGACTCGGAACAAGGTAAAATTGTAATTATTAAAGCAAGTTTGGTGTTTTTTTTAAATCTCAATTTGACTGTTGCTGGTCACCTTTGTGAGAGGAGGCTGGTGGTCAGCCTTGGCTCCTGTCTCTTTTTTGCCCACACAACACACACAAAACTCCTGCAGGACGAGTCAACTGCACATCACAAGGCAACTGGTGGTCACACGAGATGCTATTTTTAAAAAGGGCACAGAAATTTTTGCATCTTTACGTTCCTATCTGCTCGAGCCGTTTTATCAAAACTCAAACTTTCTTGCTGGGAAACGGTTCCCTCTTTGGTACCTTTTCTGCCAAAATCCAACTGTAACAACAGAAGTTTATAAACAATGAAAATTCCAGCTGCTTGACATCAGCGATGTGAAGCTTTCACTTCACACTGATACAAATATTTACCCTGAGCTCTGGCAAAGCTTTCCTTGCCCATGTCGCCCTTAATCATACATTTTTCCTTGATTGAGTTATGCTTTCCAGTACGTGATTTGCTCTGGTTTACTTTTTAACACATCCCAGAGGCTTCGTCAAAATCAGCTCTGTGCAGGCCGTGTCATTTGGTAGCTGCCAAACGTGCTGCTCAGAAGGACCTTGGCAAACAGCAAAACAGTGTCTTTTTCTAACTGCTCTAATAAATGTGTTTGTTCTTTTCTGACCACCATTTATTTCTTAGATCCCACATATCCATAAAGCAATGAGCCAAGAAAGTAAGCAGAAACACACTCATTTTCCCTTTAATCTACTCCCTCGAGGCAATGCACTGACTTCTCTTACAGACACCTTATAGCTAAGAAGCTGCAAAGTATCGATGACTCACTTTTTATTATTATTTACGAGACAGAAAGGGTATTATCAGAGGGAGTAATAATAAAGAATCACTTGGTTGCTGCTTTAATACTCGCAAAACTAAATATACAGGAGTCAAAACAAATAAAACTCTACCTGAGCAAATAGGATCATCACAAACCACTCTGACAATTATAATTAAATATATTCTTCCAGGAGAAAGGAAATTTGAGAGATTTCTCAGCTACATTCATATAAAGCCAAGTGCAACGAGAAGGAAAATCTCATCTGCAGCATCTAACATGGAGAGAAATTTATTTCAACCTATTCCTGAAAGTGGACCCAAATCTTAACCAATATATTTTTGTTATCTTTCCTTTTTATACCTCTCTACATCCCACTGAGAGAGGACAAAGAAAAGCAGCAAAGACAAACGATGCTGAAGGACTCTGGGCCCTGGGCAGAAGTTGGTTTTTTTTTTTTTATTAATTAGATAAATCTTAAACCCAAGTCTGTGCTTAGTGTTCTACTACAGGATGAACCAGCTCCCAGCTCCTCCTGTCGCTGGATCAGGCACCCGTGGGAAGAGACAGAAAACTGCACCTGAAATAGCTCCAAACAGCCCTCTGTGGTAGCCAGCAGCTTATGAAAGACAATCAGCACCATTTTCAAGTTGCAAACAAAGAAGAGAAACCTGAAATCCACTGCAAGTGAAAATGAGGGTCAAGTATGAAAATAAATAACCCCTGATCCACCTGAAAACTAACTCAGGTATTCCATATTTAGTTACTATTTCAATAAAATGTTGGTCCATAAATTATAGGATCCCAGATGAGTTGTTTGAAACACAAGCACTTTAGTTTTGCATTTCAATGACAATTCTTTCTTCTTTTTATTTTTTTCCCCCTTTTTCTTTCTATCTAAAGTTTACTTACTATTG
The DNA here is from genome assembly GCA_013398955.1 of Callaeas wilsoni. Classification (NCBI taxonomy): domain Eukaryota; kingdom Metazoa; phylum Chordata; class Aves; order Passeriformes; family Callaeidae; genus Callaeas; species Callaeas wilsoni. The sequence goes on along the minus strand of VWPU01014608.1, from coordinate 64,335 downwards.
GTGTTTCACATCAAAAGAAAGGAACCTAGAAAAAATACGTTATGGTCTTAACAGCTCACTCTCGTTTAGGTCAAAACTAGGAAGTAGGTTCATAAATCTTAATGCAATCTTAATCTAAAAATTAAATATTTCAATAAAACATTAATCTTCTGGGAATTTTAGTATTTTCAATTTAAGAATATTTTGCTTAGCTTATGTGAGACAAAATTATATTGAAATATATATTTGTGAGTCTTGGGGTCCTGGCATCCACCACAGGTCACCAGTAAAGCTCTTGGGAGAAGTGGGAAAAGGGAAAAGCAATCTGGGATGACTTTAGTATGACAAATTGTTCAGCAAGTGACAGATTCACACTTCAAGCTGGTCACTGCACATGACTTAAGCAGAGCATCTGCAGTGAATTTTCACCTCTGGCTGAAGGAGGAGAATCACCCAGGGTGGTCCCTTCTCCTTTCTCCAGTCCCAATATGGCAGGGATAGAGAAGAGTGATATTTGTGACATAATCACATTAGAGAATTTAGAGGACAGATGAGATCCAGTGTCTCACAGCTTTTGTACCTAACATTAGCACTAACCTGCTCCAGTCTTTGAAGAGAAAATATTTCGGAGTTGCCAGGTGCATCCTGAGCATTTTGAAATCCTCCAGTAAAACCCCAATTAATGTCAAAGTCATTCAGAAGCCTCATATATGTCTATTTGCTATATATATAGATATATTTTAAATTTTATTCCAAAATCACACTAGGGATATTTTAACGTTTGTATTAATGCAGTATGACAAGAGCCCAGTAATTGCATATCTTGTGGTACTGTCAGCCTCACAGATATGTATTTTCATCATTCGAGTTTCTGGGTTCATTTGGAAATAAAAATATCTTGACCTGGTACTGGGGTGCCAGAATTCCCCTAAAGCAATGGGAAAAATGAATCATCAGAAAGAGCTAAAATATAAAGAACTCAAACATCAAAATATAGCAAAAATCACCCGAAAACACAGCAACAGAATTCATCAGTTCATCTCACGGACACTGGTGATGTTTCCTTTACCTGACAAAGTACCTGTGTCTCAGCTGGTCACTCCTAAACCCTCAAAAGCCAATGCAAGTCAATCAAAAGGTGCCTCTAAGAATAAATTTATTTCATTAAAAGGAAGAAATGTAGAGCTTGATTCAGCTGCCCAAAAACGTGCTCTGTGTGTCCTCTAAACTGCAGGACATGGGAATATGGATGGAGCACGTCACCACCAGAAGATGCAGCAGGAGCTTCTCATTAAATAGGTATTTGTGGCCAAAATTCACTTTATTTACCACACCTTAGAAGGCAGAATCCCTCCCTGCTGGCTGTAATTCAGGGCTGGAATTAGGTGACCCTCAAGGTCCTTTGCAACCCCAACCATTCCGTGACGATGGAATCCCAGACCACATCCATGGTGAAGTACGGACAGGCAAAGCCAGGGAGGGGAAACCCAACCCACGTGGCTCCCCCTAAAAACACCCAACACATCACAGCAAGCTGACCTGCCAGGAAAAGGGGAGTCTCACGTGACCTCACAGGTAATTAACTCCCATGACTAATGAACTAACAGAAAAATACACAACAACTGCAGCTCCCTGCAGATGAAATGTACCACCAAGGACAGATTTCCCATCCCAACTTGCAAATTGCTGTTACTCCCAGAATTCATCTCATCACCAGTCACTAATTAGAGGCAAAAGGACACCAAAAACATATGAAGGTGAACAAAAAAACCAACCAGACCAAGTAGCTTATTCTTCAAATTATTGAAATTGAATTTAAGTCACCAGTGAAATGCAGAGTTTGGACTGAAACCATTTTCTAAGGTCTCCAAGGCTCGCTCCAGAGGTAAAATAAAAAGCCCTTTGAGGCTTTTGATCACATTGAGAAAAATATCAAAACTCTGCTCAGGTAAGATCTCTCTGTTGAATCATTTCCTTTTTTTACATAACATTTTCATTGGCTGGAAACAGCTCAGGTCAAAACAAGTTAAGAGACCTTTATTTTGTCTTACTTACTTATGAATTCTAAGGGTTTCTGTTGCTGCAATGAAAAGTTTCCAGATTTCCAATCTCAAATTTCACTATGGATTTCAGTAACTTCCTCTGAAAAATTTCCTGATGTTTCATGGGACTGAACAGAGGTAACAAATGACACACATATGTAGATTTCTGCCAATGGCTTCTATGTTCTCTATATTCTATATTATTCCATAATCCTTTATCTCTCCATCAAATCTCATAAAATCAATTATTGGTGTCTCTTGCCTCTTTATTGTTTCCTCACTGTTTTCAAATTCTCCCCAATATCAGAACAAAGAGGATACTTTTCTCCTTTACCTGCAAACATCCATTTATTTTCACTCTTGTCTTTCTGAAACTGCAAGAACTAGAGTGGAACTTTGAAAATAAGTTCATTTTTATTAAAACAATGTATTTTTCCCAGTAATGGTGTCAGGAAATTCTCTGTTGTAGCAGTTCTCTGTCATTCCCAGGTGGAAAGTCAGTAGAGGGAGCACAAGAGCACACAGAAAAAATGTTAAAAGGACTACCAAAAATCCCTACTTATATCTAATCATTGTTATTGGGGGGTTTGTTTTCTTGAATATTCCCATCTGCCTCACAAGGAAACAAATGCTTAAAAATTATATAAAACAATCACGTCGTTTTGAGAAAAATACAGACCCAAACCCCCAAAATTCAGCAGTGTAGGTGAAGGGCTGGAAAGCTCTGTCTCACCAAACAGAAAATCAAACAACTTTCCTAAAATAGGCATCTTAATCATGATGCTGAGTAACTTCCTATTTTAGTAACTGCCACAAAGCATTTCTGGCCATGTTCAGTGAAGAACTTGTAGTAAACTGTAATAATCACAGCAGAATTCATCAGGATCCATCAGAAATGAGCAGCTCTGTCAAGACCTGGGACAAACTTCATTACGTAACTGAAAAGACGACAAAATTTGCTTGGGTTTAGATTCTGTAATTAAGCACAAGCCTCAGTCCACATTCAACCCAAATTTGCTGAATTCCGAAAGTTTTTCAAGAATTCCTCAGCTCTCACTGCCGGAAATCTCCGGACTCCGCTTGAGCGAACTTGGAACCATTTATGGTTTTTTTATCAAAACTATGGGAAATTCAATTATTTGTCATGGTTTTGGCTCAATATCAACTACAACACTGCATTTCTGTGTGTGCTTCCTTTCAACATTTCAGTTTTATTTGAACCTCAAAGCACGATCAGGAGGACAAAGTCCTTCCTCATACCACTGGATATAAATCCAGAGGAATGACAGTGATTTTACTGGTGCTCTTTCCATTTTAAATGGAAAGTTTAACGTGCATTTCAAGGCTGAGAGGGGAAAAAACCCAAACAACTCCACCATGAATCCCTGCAAATCATGGAGCTGAGCATTCCTCTTATTCCTGTGCACAAAACTACCTTACTCTGTGGTTTACAAATCCCTACCAGAGGGCTGAGCACAGTTACATGACTAAGGACATGCACGACTGTGCTCTAACCATCATTTTAAATTAATTACATAAAACTGTGCTCTTTAGTCATGACAAAGTTCTTTGAAGACCCAGTAGCTCATTTGGAACAGCTTTAAAATAGTGAAATATCCCACTCTAGATTATTTTTCCCAAACGTAGAAAATTCAGCCAAAACACAGTATCCTATTGTCATATTTTTGCTTCCCATCCAAACCAAGCAAACCTCTGTGAAATAAAAAATATTAATATTTTGTTTGCAATATTTTTGCACAAGAGGTATGGAGGGCTATGGCTTTGTAGAAGAAAGGAAAGGAGACACAGGAAGGGGGGGAAAAAAGAGAGAAAAAGATAACAATTTTCAGTTGATAAGTCTGGTGTGCATTAAACATCTCCAGAACTGCTCCATAAAGATACTTCCTTATTTCCTTCTACACCAACACTGCTCACACCCAATGTCCTGAGACAGATATTCCACCAATTAAAGGAAAACAGATCCCTTCCAGTCTTTGCATCTTTGAGTAATTTTAACTTGGCCACCAAAAATTCCAGCAAAACTTTTCTTCATTCTGCTCTTGATAGAATCACACAATCAAAGTCCAAATACCCAACTCAAGGGTAGGGCTCATATTAAAGCCCACCCAAGCATCCAGAAGAAAAAGAAAACAAGGAACTTCTGGAATATTTAAATACCTTGGTATTTTCAAAGACCCTGAGAATACCCAGCAGAATCTCCCACACAATTGCAGAATTTTATGAATTGGCCATCAGGGGTCTGAACTGCTACCACAGGACTGAGAAACTCCCATGGAGTATTTTAATATTCTTTTGAATCGAGTTCCTGCGCTGCTCAGTCTCTCTCTTTTCATTCATGAATCATTTCCTTCTGCTGTCCAGTTCCCATCTCGTGTGAGCCGAGGCTGGTATTTCCTTGTCTGTATTCAAATATTTATTTGTATACATCCAGCAAGCATGAACTGCCCAAGTGCCATCACAGCCCAGTATTTCTTGCACTCGTTTAAAGCAGGGACCCATTCTGAAAGGTCAGAGTGTATAAACTCTGTGTTTATTGGCTTTCAATTAGCTCTGCATCACGTATGTGCAGCTGAAATTTATCCTTCTGATAGCCAAGCTTTGCAGAAAATCAAGTTCGTTACATACATCATGTAAATTACATATGAAATAAAAGAAATAAGGGTTATATAAGAAATAAAGATAATAACAAGGCTGCCTTGTCACATCCAGGTCACTACCTTGAAGTCAAGGCTCCTGTGACCTTGGTCATTGTTTCAGGGTTCTGGAGGAGACTTACATCTACAAACATGAGGTGCACGAATGATTAATTATGATAGGTAATTTGAAGCTTTTTCTAAGGCAAAACGAGTCACCAATACCTGCAGAAATGCATTTTATCAAGTTTCTTCTGAAGAGTCCAAGAGTTCAAAATTAGCACCCAGAAACTGAGACCCACAAATTGATTTTAAATATCATTGTTTTACACAGAAAGTGGATAAAGAGTCTGCACATCAAGCAGAGTCCAGACTGATAAATACGACCTACACTAAACTGTGTTTCACATCACTAAATTACGAGAACAGGATAATGAGTATTTGAGTTACAAGAGAGTGTGGAAAAGCCCTGCTTACAGAAAAAACTTCAGCAGCATTTTATTTAAAAGAAGTTAATATTAAACTGATAGTAGAAGTATTTGAAAATGCTAAACCAAGAACACTGAGGCATCATTGATTAGAGCAGCACCCACACACAGGACACCTTTGTGAAATACAGGAGAGATGATGGCACTAATAAAAGATACAGCTAATCTTACTTTATGGAGACTCAGAGGAATGCACAATGCTCTACTACTGTACTGGCAGGTAATCTACTGCCTCTTTAAATAAATCTAAATATTAGGTCTAGCAGGGATCAACCTGAGAAAAATGCTAAAATATAACTGCTAAAGTTAATACTTACTTAATACTTGCTTTTCTACAAGACTTAAAATGAAAAGGCTTTCCAACTATTATAAGATGTACAGTCTTAATCTACATTTCAATAAGATATTTAAAGGCAATGCTGAAACTGTCAAGGACCCTTTCTTAAGCCTGGGAGAGGCCGACAAAGGAGTGCTGACAGTTCCGTTTTCCGGGACACGGAAGCATTATTTTATCAAGAAAATGTTATTATGCTTGTATTCATCCTGGAACTCCTCTTTGCAGACTTTTCCAAACCCCCAGCTGTTATTTGGTGGCACGGATGCCACTGCACCACTTGAGGTGTGAGGAGCCCTTGCCATAAAGGTAGATGAGGAGATCGGCATAAATGTACATTCTTCTGTCATGTTTTACACAGAAAGGCTAAAAATGAAACCACAATGAAATTTCTATGATACCCATAAACTGTAAAAGCACTCTAAAACGTGCCTAAAATTCAACCTGTTGTTTTCCTCTAACAGCCAAACAATTATAGAGGATTTTTAGAAGAGATTTTCATTGTTACAATTTCCATATCTGACATTAACATTTAGATATATTCACTCTTTATGCTAAATACGCTCTTCTGTATTTTTATTTTTCACATCTTTGTTGAAGACATCATAAAAATAGCACATCAAGCACCTTGTTAAATTAACTCTTTCATTAATAACGTGGCTCCAGTTTGAAAATAACCCTTTTACTCTTGTGTGAATGTATACATGCAGCCCATAAACAGTTTCTAATTAGTCACATGTGGATTCAAATGCAGACTCGTATGCCATAAACCAACACTGAAGTGTATAAGAAACTGTCAGTCAGATCAAAAGTCAATCCAAAATCATCCCATTTGCAGAGCTGAGATGCTGTCACAGTTAGTTAGCCCGAAATGTTTAAAACGGCGACCAAACTTTTATTCTAATTCAGCATGAGTTGAAAGGCTGCACACTTTGATGTCTTTGCTTTTATCATTTGTATATAGCTAAAACCAGCAGGGTCGGGAGGTGTTTTTTTAAGTTTCTCTTAGAAATAGGAGACATTACTTCTTATTGAAAATATACAGGTAGGTCAGGCTGTATTTGTGGAGCCAACGTATGGCTTTCAATCATGCGTGTAATCACTTACAGCACCCTCCTCAAAAGTGCAATTAGTGGAGTTTCTCATTACTATTTAACCTTTTCTTCCTGTCCATTGTTGACCGAATCATTTAAAAAAATGCATCTTCTGAATATTATCTGCAACGAGATCCTGCATCTCCTCAGGAAGCCCGAGGACTCGGACGGCCTTGTCATTTTTCAATCCTTTCATTTTGCAGGAGGGGAGAGGGCAGCAGAGCCTGTCTGCAGGAAGCGTATCTGAGCAGATGCCTACAATCTGAGAACACGTTCACAGAAACTTGAGAGGCAGCAATGAAAAGTCCAGGCCTAATCTTATTATAGAAACACTGAGTTACGGAGAGGGAAACACGCACAAAATGCCAGGCAGCTGGGGAGGCAAAGGAGCCTTTCCCTGCACTTCAGGCAGAGCTCAAACACACCCAACCCAGGGTGTCCTGGACCACCCCTCCTCTTTTTAATGAGGCATAAAAACCTTCTTAAGAAAAAAGTGAACAGCAGAACTTCCACACCTCTCGCTTTGCTGGGGCTGCAAAAAAAAAAATCCCAAAACTCTTATTAACTTCAATAGACATCACAATCTTCCCAAAATCCATCACCTCCTGACACTCTGTGCCTGTGCTGGGAGTTTCAGGGGTGAAGCTTAATGCTGTAATTTGCAAGGCTGCAACTCAAATCCTCAGAGCCTCTCACAACAAGAAGGACATTGAGGGGTTGGAGCGTGTCCAGGGAAGGGAATGGAGCTGGGGAAGGGGCTGGAGAACCAGGAGCAGCTGAGGGAGCTGGAAAGGGGCTCAGCCTGGAGAGAAGGAGCTCAGGGGGGACCTTCTGGCTCTGCACAAACCCTGTGACAGGAAGGGGCCGTCGGGTGAGAGTCAGGATCTTCTCCCAGGGAACAAGGGATAGGACACGGGAAAAATGGCCTCAAGCTGTGCCAGGGGAGGTTTAGCTTGGATATTGGAAAAACTTCTTGACTGCAAGGGTACTCAGGCATTGGAACAGGCTGCTCATGGCAATGGTGGAGTCCCTATCCCTGGAGGGCACAAAAAGCCCAGGATGTGGCACCTGGGGACACGGGTTAGTGGTGGCCTTGGCAGTGCTGAGGGAATGGTTGGGCTCAATGATCCCAGAGGTCATTTTAAACCTGACCAATTCTTTGATTCCATGATTTTCATTTTAAACCTGAGCAATTCTTTGATTCTATGATTTATGGTGCCCCAGCAGGACTGAGGCTGTGCACACCTGGATTTGCTCCTCTCCTGGTAGCAAACGAGCGCTGTCAAAAGCTCTGCCAGCACCAGTGTGTGCATGGAAAGGAGAGGAGACAAAAGAACAAAGCCTTCTCACAATATCTGTGGCCAAATGGCTTTAAATATCATAAAATAACAGCAGCAGGACAGACCCACTGGCTAAACAGCCACATCTGATGAACTGGTTCCTCCTGCACTTCCCCCAGCACTTGCTGGTCTGCTCTAACATCACATCCCTGGTTATGGGGTTGGAAATGCTGTTCCTGACGACAACCACCCTCCTTCAATCACTACAAAAGTTCTCACTCCCAAAAAATCCTCTCCACTCATGTAGTTGCGCATTAGTTTAAATCCTGTCTTTCTCCCGAGACATGAATTTATTGCAATCCGAAGAAAGCAGCTTCAGCACAGTTCTAGTGACTGAAAGGAGAAAATTAAGAAGGAACCTCAAGGCAGCTATTCCTTGGCTTGGAATTGCAACCTTCCACGCTAAGGCTTGCACACGTTTTGTGCCAAAACTCACACGGGTGTATTTGTAACCAAATCATTATCAGAAATAACCCGGGCTGACAGAAAACAAAATTTACCCAGCGCCACAAAAGGAAATAACAACTGCAGACTCCAGGGGAGGAAGCGGTGCACAGACTGTCCTTAAGTCTCCGCAGAAGGCACTTGACAAGGCAACAGCATCTCTTGACACAAATTACCATAAAGTTCCTATGACCTGAGGGTCATCACTGAGACCAAGAAACCATTATGTTAGGGACTGTATGAAAACATGCTAAGGCACAAATTCCAGTATCTAAAAACCAGATGGGAAAGGATTATGAGAAAATTATGACTTGCATTTTCCAGATGAAGAACAGAGGGAAAGCAGACCTATTTTGGTCTCACCTTTTTTTTTTTTTTTCCTTCAAGGAACAGCATAACTTCACTGCTTCCAACAAGAGATAAAGCAACCTTTGATGGTTTGTCCAAGGACACCCCAGAAACCTGCGGCAAAGCCGGGAACTCTACAGAGCCAGAGGTCCATTCACAACACCCTCCTAATTCCCACAGAGTGTTAGCCAAAAGGTGATTAGGGAGAGTCTCCTCGAACATTTTTCACAATGAAACTGTGCCCAGTGTGTTCCCTCCAGAAATACCATGCCAGGGCTTTTCCACCGTGTCAGATATATCAGGCTCAGGGTGGCAGTGGGGAAGACAGTCATTCCTACCACTCAGCTTTGGTCTGAAATTAAGAAAAGGCTGCAGGATCTGTGGGAACAGGATATCTAGCAGCGATTGCAGCCATTATTTCCCCTCTTTTATAGTGCTACCTTTTAAACTATGCTTGAGATCTTTGTTGTTGTCTCGTACCCTGTGGCACTGGCCTGGCGTGATGAGACTTCGGCGAGATATAGCACATAAAAGCATCCACTGTAAGTGTGACGAATTGCAATGACAAGGTTGGGTTGGAGGTAACTTGTGAATGATCTGGTGAATTGAAAACGCCTGTGTGCTCTGCCTAGGAGCGGTGGAAAGAGAATATGGGCAGTGCCAGTTGCGTGCTCCAGGCAGGAGCCTTGCTGAGAACACAGGAGAAACACACCATACCTTATTAACACGCCCAGCTTCTCAACGAGCTCTTTGCAAAACAAATATATAGCATCAGCAATCAACCATATTATTATTAATAATGCGGTTCAAATGTGTGGAGGAGGTGAATTTGGTACGAATCCAGCATTTGAATGATGTAGTTTGAAAATGAAAAGCTCTGCTTAGGTACCCAGAGAACACAGGCGTTGCTATAAAAACCCAACACGCGGCATACAAAGGCGTGCAGCTAACTAAAACCCAGCTCAAGTCATGAATAAAAACAATGCCATAATTCTTTGCACTCTAGAGCATCTTTCAGAAATCATTCTGCATGCATTCCCTGGTAAATACAACATCCTTGCAAGACAGATGAGGAACAGTACCCTGGTTTTCAGGATGGGAAACAGAGTCAAAAATAATCCCACATCCCAACATCACTGGAAGATTGTTGATGAGGGCACATGATGATCGTGATGTGTTAACCTGATGTGGCATTTTAGTGTGGCCTTTGGGGTAAGGATCTCTTCAATTCCTCCATGAAGAGGAACACCAAAGACCCTTTCCCTTCCCCGAGCCATCAAAATGGTGATGCAGTGCACCACAGACTCCCTCCTCCTTTATTCTCTTTTCACCACCTCCCCTTACGTGTGGCACTTTCTTTATCTACATAAACCTACATGGGCAAAACTGTGTGACTAAATGCACCTCAGCTCAAATCAAAACCTGGATTTATCATCATAAAGCTCTTGGTGACGCAGTATGATCAACACTTACAGATTCACAGAAAAAAACACACAATTTTTGCTGTTACGGTTAATCCCCTGAATATAGCCAAAAATCCAGGTTTAAACCAAAATGCTGGCACAATGCTTCAGTGTTGGCTCCCAAAATGTAAAAAGAAAAATGGCATTTTGTATAAGAGAATTTACACATTTCTAATGTCACAACTTACATAGATCATCTTTATGCTCTGGCATGTTCAGGACCTGATTGTTAACTTAAAGCTCCACTGTAATACTTGAGATATTTTTCAATAAAAATCCAAGTATAAAAATGAGCAATTCACTTCCAGATGACAGCATCAACTGGGACATTCATCATCCCAAAAATCCCCTTCCTCAAAACACTGTTTTTCTCTTGATAAGCCTTTCCTGGAGCACAGCTAAAGTCTTGTAACTCCAGGGAAGGTCTGGTATTTAACAGCGATCTAAGACCACGGAGATGTGTGTTACATTTTCCCAAAGTCGTCCCAACACCTTTACATTCCCTCCACCCAACAACCAACAGGCCAATATCCTCCTTTAACACTTAAATACTGTTGCTTTCCCGCTACTTAACCATTACTGGGGGATTTAAATTACTTCCAGACATAATTTTAATATTAACTTACTTTAGATTGAGGCCTCCACATACTTTTACCCCTAATCTTTTTCCATTCTGCTGCTGATAATCTCAGCCTAATATAGGATATAACTGTGCTTGGGAGAATCAGTGTTTCATTAACTCTGGTCAGGATTTTGTATGGAACCTGTGAAATATGACTTCACCTGTTTTCAACACTGTTTAAAAACAGTTTCAAGGAATATTCATCTAAAATAGGTAATCTGTAGATAGAGTCCATGCCCTCAAAAAACACCATTTATTAAAAAAATACAAAATTTTTTTGTATTTGACCTTGACCTAATTAAAGTGAAATTCTATATTCTATTAGAAAATTAGAGAATAAGAAAGACTGCTGGATAGTGATTAAATCAGCAAAGAAACACCTTGAAGCTCTTTATTTTGTTGAAGCACTAAGATAAGTGGTTTAGTCCCTCTCATGGGAGCACAGGCCCTTGTATTTTTACAGCACTTTTTTGGGGGCACAAGAAGCACAGAACCAAAATGTAAACGCCACTGCATGTTTTGTAAGTATTTTAAAAATGTCCATTATGGGACAAACGCATTTTACCATTCATTCAAAAAATTTTACTTTATTAACTACTGTAAAACCAAGAGCAATTTTCTACCACCTTTTTGTTATGATAAGCCAAGATATCCCATCCCTGTTGATTAATGTTAACCAATGGCCACTGACATCTGATTGCTATCCAGAATGTATTTTCTCTATTAAAAAAACTGGCTGTTACTTTACCAGAAACATTATTCACAAGTTATACTCCCCTATCTTAAATTTTCAAGTATTCTGTCAGGCAGAAAGGGAGAGGAAAACATGTTTCCCCCTCCTTGCTTCTCATCGAGCTGATGAAAAGAAAAATGTTCCCAGTTTTGCTGTGCATTTTGTTGTAAATTTGTCACACATCTCTCTCTAATCATTCCTACTAAATGTAGTTACCAGCTTCAGTGACAGTTTTGTTGGGAGGAAATCACGAGCCTCAAAAAAAAAAAAAATTAAAATGTGTGCACATTTTATTAGTTTCTTTTTGAAAACTGTTCTCGTTGCTGCAAATACCTCTCCATCAGAGAAGGGGGAACCCTGAGGAAACCATGGCAGGGAGGAGGATGTCAGGCACCTTACTACAGCAATGAGTGGGAGGGAGTTTCCTCGTCCTTGCTGGAATAGCAGTGGCAATTCTAAAGTAAAAGGCCAGACTGGCAACATCTAGAACAGGCACAGTGCTCTCTTTAACCTAACACAGATATTCCAGAGCAGGATGATAACCTGCTGCAAAAAACCCAAATTAACTCAGGATAATTATATAGCCTTACTCTGCATTGCTTTAAAGAGCACAGATGGATTTGGGTTGGGTTTTAAAGCCCATCCCATTCCACCCTTGCCATGGGCAGAGACACCTTCCACTGTCCCAGGCTGCTCCAATCCCCAACCTGGCCTTGGACACTTCCTGGCATCCAGGGGCAGCCACAGCTTCTCTGGGCACCCTGTGCCAGGGCCTCCCCACCCTCCCAGCCAGGAATTCCTTCCCAATATCCCATCCATCCCTGCCCTCTGGCAGTGGGAAGCCATTCCCTGTGTCCTGTCCCTCCAGCCCTTGTCCCAAGCCCCTCTCCATCTCTCCTGGAGCCCCTTAAACACTGGAAGGAGCTCTGAGGTCGCCCTGGAGCCTCCTCTTCTCCACAGCTGAGAAGAGTTTTCAACTCCAACAGTTGATCTGTTCTGGAACAGCCCCTTTATTCTGGCAATGGCACTATTATCTTCCACCATAAGCAGACACCACTACTTTTATTTGCAAAACTAAGGAGAAATCAGGATTTTCCATGACTTTTCCAGCAACTCCTTGAATTAAATGTATTTTTCCATTAAACAGGCTGAACAGCCCAGCTCTCCCAGACTCTCCAGAGCAGAGGGGCTCCAGCCCTCAGAGCATCTCTGGACAAGTGAGGGCAGCTTCAAACCAGGATTTTTGAGCTGGTTTTTATTTCTTTTATTAATCATCTGAAAGAGGAAGAGCTTTGCAAGGGGGAAGCTCCAAAATTGCCATTTCAAGTGTTTTGTTTTGTTTTCAAAGCATATTCGAGTTAGGACAAAAGGAAGAGAAGGAGAGCCTAAGAAGTGCTTTCAAGTAAAAAAGGGACAACCGGGAGGGCAGAATTTTGGGGGAAGATTTCTGTTACATCCTGTACGTCCAGTCTCCAGGCAGAACTGGGGGGAACGAGCCAAAACGCTGAACTCTATCAATGCCATTCTGGCTTTTGAATGAATGTGACAGTGAGAGACTGTGGGAAGCAACTTAACACAAATGGAAAATTTGCAAGTGAAGAACTATAATAATCGTCTCCCATAACAGCCAGATCAGGTTTCGAGGAGGTTTTCTCTTTGCTTTTTTTGTTGTGGGGTTGGCTCCTTTTTTTTTCCCCTCCTTCCCCCACTCTGAGTGCAGTTGAGCTGGCACATTTTGTTCAGGATACTTCTGAGAATGATTAACAATTTACTGCTCCTGATAAATAAGTTGGGTCACAGCACAGACAAACAGCAGCAAGAATCTCAGTCACCTCCACTCATATACACAGAAAATTATTCAGGTACAGAAAACACATTTTTAATTATTCCCACATCCACAGCTGCAGCAAATCAGAAGTTTTCTGTTGAATTCTGTATAGTGCAGCAATTCCCCAGTTGGGCATAGCAGCTCTTTCCCACCCCAGGCATGTGTCTCTGTACAAGCTCTACCACAGGCCTTCTCCATCCTTGTTTTAAGGGAAAAAAACCAGAGTTCAACCATCCCAGCAGAGAACTACGAAAAAAAAATCAGTCAAAATGATACAAATATAGTACAGGTTCTGGATTTATCCTGCTGTAGCAGCCCAGGTGCATCTCCTACCACAGCCTATAGAAGCTGACCTCACTTTCAAGAAACTGCCACAGAAAAAGCTGAATTTTTTCAAGTTCATGCATTAACCTGACTTGTCTCTAGAGGCTGACGCTGCCAAAAGCTTTCCAAATTCCAGCAGCACAGCCCTGTGCCCCCTTCCCCAGCCAAAACTCAACAGGAATTCTTAAAATCCCACTCACAATTTAAGGGACGCAGATTTATTCCCACTGGTTGCACTTGGACCAGCTGATCTCGTCTGGAATAATCTCTGTATTCTGGCAAGGCACCCTTATCTTCCACCATAAGCAGACTCTGGTACTTCTATTTGCAAAACTAAGGAGAAATCAGGATTTCACATGGTTTTCCAGGAGCTACTTGAATTAAATGCATCTTCCCATTAAACAATTAATAGGAACGAGTGCTGATACGTACAAATGAATTCCAAAACCATTAGAAAGTACGTAACTTCATGCTGATATTTGCTTCATCATTACATATCCCTTTTGTACTATTCAGAAAAACCAGATTAGACGTACGTTAACACACTCATTGACATATAAGCAGTTTACTGCAGGAAAATGAGAAAAGCAGTCTAGAATAGCAAATTTTTCTTCCTTTTTTTCAAGACAAGCAACTCAATCCTGATTTTGCTACACAGGCCCCTTTTCCCCGGATCTTCAGCTTCATACCCAAAGCTCTCTGTGTTTCATTTACACCACTGGCTTTGCATTTCCATGAATTACAGGAAGAGCTGCCATACCTCTGCATTGGATTCAGCCAAAAAGTCTTTAATATTTCAATTTCTTAATTGACAAACTCATGTCCACAAGAAATACATGAACCTTTAAAGAAGCACATCATGGAGAAACTTCTGGAAAGCACCAGTGAGCAGCCAGCCAACTGTGCTGGGGCAAGAAGTGGTGGCACAGAATAGAACAAGCCAGACACTAACCTGGAAATGGAAAGAAAACTTCCAAAAAGTCTCTCCAACACTGCCCAGAAAATGTTACAACTCCAAGAGCCACTTAGTTAGCCAAAACCAAGTCCAAAAGCAAGGACGAGCTCCCAAGGACACAACAAGAATAATTTCTACCTTCCACAACCACTGTGAATTTTCTCCATTGAAAACACTTTCCAGTTTCATTACAGTAAAACCTGAAATTAAAGCTTTTGGTCCTCACGGACCACAAAAAAAGAAGATACTGGGGCAAACTCACCCCAAAGCTCAGAGCCACACCACAGCCTCAAATCTCTCTTCATTATTAACACCACACAGTTTTAATCCAAATCCCCCAAAACCGAGCCAAACACCACCATGGACTCTGTACAATGCACCAAAACCGTGGAAGAGACAAAAGCTGCATCACACCTACTTTGAGCTGCAGATGATGCTCAGAAGCAGAAGGAGGGGATGGTGGTGGCTCTCCAGGCTCCTCTCACTCTGATGCGACGGGAGGACGTGTGAGCACACAGCAGAGCTTCCTCCCATGGCACCCCAGGTGATTTCACTGCAGGAACTTCAGCCCCAGCTGCTGCTCCTCAACCATCACTCCCTCGGCTGAGCAGCATCAGCCTGACCCAGCCAAGGAGTTTTACCTCTGATGACTTGAATTTCGAGCTCCAGGCTACACCAATCACTTTTTCAATCTCATTTGCAAATGTCCTTCAGGTGTGTCTCAGCCTTGAGAAGGCTGCAATTACCCTCACTCAAACAAAACTGTTTTCCTCTGACAATGACATACATAAACTCAAGAATTATTTTTATTTTTATTATTATTATTATCAAATAAACAAAACCAAAAGCTTTTCCTATGCACTGCTAACCTGACTCCTCATCTGTATAAAGCACAACTGCTGAAGCGACTCCTCTCCCTGCATAACCCTGGACAGAGCTTTCTGCCACACACACCCAGCTCTGGGGCTCACACTGCAAGGACGTGGTCATCGATTTGGGACGGCCCCAAAAACGTCCCACAGCTGCATCTTGAGGACCTCAGTTTGTCTGATAACCCCAGAGAGGGACGGGAGGTGAGGAGAGCACTGCAGATCTATACATTAAACGTATGTGTGAGAGTGTGGAGGGTACAGCCTGCCCAGCAAATCAAGTGGCTGAAAGTGATGCAGTAAAGCTTGAACTGAGACAAGGCTTCTCTGGGCACATCCCTTGGGAATGCTCTTGGCTAGTTTATGTAATGAGGGAAAACGGAATTTTGCCCTGCAGGGAGGAACCCTCCTCTCCTCATGGCTGTGGGTCACACAGACTGTGGTCTCCCCCACTGCTCCTCTGTGCAGACTTCTCCTTTACCAGTTTTCACCCCAGCCTAACTCCAGAGTTACTCAGATTCTCCTCCTTTAGTCCTGTGAACTTATTCATGATAAAGAAGTATTTTTTTTGCAAAATGCACCAGCGTCATCAAAATACCTTCTATAAACATCACACTTTATAACACCTCCAGGGGTTAAAAATGTATTTTATTTTCCTTTGCCACCTACCTCAAGCGCTGACTCACAACTCAAACGATACTTTTGTGGAAACTCTTTAATAAAGTGCCTGCTAAATATGTACAAGTACACAGTGACCTCCCAGACCCTTTCTGGGGCATCCAGCAGCAGAGAAGTGTTTAATATCAGTCATCCCCTAGGTGTTTCTGTCCTTATAGACAATGGAAATTGTTTCCTGTGTACGTATTTTCTTATGCCCCCAAATCTGCTGGGTGTTTTCCTGCAGTGCCTGTTGTGCTTCCCATATTTTTCCCACAGAAATTAGCCTATCACAGTGCATTTTTTACCTTCTACCTCGCAGTAAAATCTTTTTAAGGATATTGGGGGAGGCTGTGCTTTCCCAGCTCCCTTTTAAAGCTCTGTCCAGAGCAGCCCTGGCTGCAGGAGGTCAGCTTCCATCTCCTGATGGAGTTTTTCATGCCCTTGCCTTTTCCCATGCTGGGAAATTTGAGTTTTGGATGAATTGATAAATTTTGGAACTTTATGACAAACAACTCCTTAAAAAGTTAACTCACCGATTCAAAATGTGTTGGCAAGTTCAGGAAAACCAACCTTCTAATTTACTCAGGTCCTGAGTTTTATTATCAAAAGCTTTCTAGAAAAAGGCTTTTTATAAAATATTTGTAACTCCTAAACCTCTTCTAAACACCGAGTTTACTCAAATCAAGCTTAATAAAGTGGTTTCCCCTTGAATTGGAAGAATTGATCATTTTCAAACAAGCCTCCCATAACATAATCCTTTGAAGTAATAAAAGTGATTTTCATGTGTCTCCATCCAGCTTCCCAGTGTTCCTGCTGTATCCCTTTGTATCCCATCTTCTTCCAGGGATTACCAAGTTGGACCAGCTACCCCAGTATGGACAAACTCCACATTTCTGTCTTGGCCCCACCCAGGAGTGGAATTCTCTCTGCTCCAAGAGCAGTTTGCACATCCTCCCCCCAGGATATGATTCCCCTTCCTTGGCAAATATTAACCTTTTCAAAAGTTACTTCTAAATGTTCTGTTTGCTTTTTGTGTGTGATTTCGGCTGGTGCCAGTCTGGTTCTTTTATGAGTCAGATCCCCATAACTGCGAGAGGCAATTAGCACAGTTCATCCATAGCTTCATTTCATTTTCGTGCCTCAGATTAAAGACATATTTCTCATATACTCTCTTTTTTTACGTGGCATGTTATATTCAAATCTCTGCAGCACAGTTTTATGGTTATCATCCTACAAACCAACTGAAAACAGTCCAAAAAGTGCAGTGTTTCAGAACTTATCTTCATAGATGAAGTGGGCTTTGTTCACCTCCTTTTTCCCTACATTCCTTTATTCCAAGCAGTGTTCAGTAACCGCTCTGAATCACTGACCTGGAAAAGGTTTGTTGTTTGGTGATGCACCTCCCTCTGCCTTTGCCCACCAGAACTCCTTTTTCTTTTGTTCATTCCTCCACAAACTTTCTGCAGGAGCACTTAAAGTCCAATTGCTAATGTCACAAAGGCGTTCCAGAATGAGTTTCATTTTTCGCTGTATGAATAGAACCCCATTTCCTTTCGGGAGACAATTATATTGAAGTGATATGAGAAACCACAGCTGGGTTGTCAGCTCCATCCTCCAGCTCTACTGGGTCATGAAAGACACTTGGGGGAGGAAAAAAAAAAGGGAGAGGGGAGTGATGCCTTGGAGAGGCTGCCCTGGAGCAGAGGCTGGGCAGAGTGAAACGATAAAGGGCAGGGATTTATGGAAAGGCCTTCACAGGGCACACCTTGGGCAGTGCAGGAGTCTCACAGAGACTGCCCCCAGCATGGACACAGCCACAGGTTTTTGGGACAGATAGAAGTTCTGTCCATTTGCATATCAGAGGTTAATTGTCCAATTCCCGCTTCAGGCAGTGCAGTCCCATTCTCACAGTTTGCTCCCCTCCCACTCACTTTTGTTTCCATTTCTCGGCGCCTGAGACAGTGAGGTGTCCTTGATTCTCAGGCCTGGAGAGGAATTGTTGTGTCTGACCAAAATGGGAAAAGCAGTTGCTCACACTGTACATGGAGCTCAGAGTTACACACTGAAGAACTGCAGGATTACAAACATATGAAAATATAAAAGCTAAAATCCTAAGGCATCAGGAGTTTCAGAAACAAACTTCAGCCATAAACCATCAGCTGGTTGTGGTGCTGGCCAAGTGCCACCTGATCCCAGGCTCCTCAAGGACCACAGAACACTTCAGAGTATCTGGATCGCTCCCCTGCTTCAGGAATCATAAATCACAGAAAGGCTTGGGATGGAAGGGACATTAAAGCCCATCCAGTGCCACCCCTGCCATGGCAGGGACACCTTCCACTGTCCCAGGCTGCTCCAAGCCCTGTCCAGCCTGGCCTTGGGCACTTCCAGGGATCCAGGGGCAGCCCCAGCTGCTCTGGGCACCCTGTGCCAGGGACTCCCCACCCTCTCAGGCAGGAATTCCTTCCCAATATCCCATCCATCCCTGCTCTCTGGCAGTGGGAAGCCATTCCCTGTGTCCTGTCCCTCCATCCCTTGTCCCAAGTACCTCTAGAGCTCTCCTGGAGCCCCTTAAGGGACTGAAAGAATACTTTGGGCTGTTTTAAATATTTTATTTCCTACTTAAATGCAGACAGTGCATGAGCACTACCAGGTAGAACCCCACTGCTAAACTGGACTTCTGTGCTGCAAAGCCCAGTTGGGAGAACCTTTCAAACCCTCACAGTTTTGAGCACTGTTTGAATGTTTAGGTGAAGGTAGAAAGTAAGAAAAAGAACAAAATTCACTTTAACATTGCTTCTAAATGTCTATTAAGTTGCTCTGCAAATGCCAGATTTTTATTATTAATATTTCCTAAAAAGTTTTATAAAAATATTTTGAATTATGAGGTGGGAAATGAAATATATATATATAAAGGTAAATAAAATGCACAGCTACAAAGACGTGCACTTTACAAAGCATCCCACTGGTCTCCTGTCTTATCAAAGATCCAAGTGTGGCACAAAGCAGATGGGTAAGAAAAGGATACCACTTACCCACTTAGCTAATCCGTCCAAATTGGAAAGAAGACATTAAGACTCAGAGGTACTATTTAAATAAAGGAACGTGCACCGTGCGGTTCAAAGCATTGTATGAAATGTCATGTTAGAAACGCTAATATTCTAATAAATAGATAGATCCCAGCTCACATTCCTTTGGATTTAAAGCTTTATAGTATTATGATATGCAAAGTTAAATACACAGGGCCGCAGTCGGAGGTGACACAAACGGTTGTGCAAATGTGACACTGGTGACTGGCAGCGGAGAATGGAGAGGACGAGGCCAGGACCACCTTAGAGCAGGGAGCACCTGGACAGAAGCAACAGGAAATAAATCACATTATGCAAATGACTGCGATGAAAATTCACCACATCAAAGTGGTGACTGAATGGTATGTGGTTCTCCACACAACTGTCAAGATGCCGGGTGTACAACATTCAGGGGGGTGGGGCTGGGTGAATAAACTTCAGGACTGAGCATTTCGCCTGAATCCAGGATTTAAGTGTTTTTTCAGGGAAACAAAACCAGTACTTGGAGGAAAACCCCACATTAATACGGCCAGGGAAGCGCACAGAGAAGCTCCAGACAGTGACAGTTGATTAAAGAGGGCTGGGTGCTTTTCTCAATCGCTTTTTCAGAACTGTAACCGAAAATCTTGGTTGTCATAAAATGCATCTGTAAATTAAAAGCCCACAGCTTGAAGAACAGCTATTGTTTGGTCACGAACTCCCTGAGTAGAGAGGAACTGCTTCCTGAGCAGCTCCCGACTGGGTAGTAACTCAGCAATGGCTACTCCATGAAGACACCAGGATGTAGGGAAGAAAACAAGACTTCCAAGAACTTCTGCCCCAGCCACTTGCTGATCGTGGAGTTAAATGTCGACTGCTGAGGGCAGAACTCAGTTCAGTGATTGAACTGAGCAACTGTAGGGACAGGACACAGGGAATGCCTTCAAAGGGAAGGAGAGCAGGGATGGATGGGATATTGGGAAGGAATTCCTGCCTGGGAGGGTGGGGAGGCCCTGGCACAGGGTGCCCAGAGCAGCTGTGGCTGCCCCTGGATCCATGGAAGTGTCCAGGGCCAGGTTGGACAGGGCTTGGAGCAGCCTGGGATAGTGGAAGGTGTCCTTGCCCATGGCAGGGGGGGATGGGATGGGATGGGATGGGATGGGATGGGATGGGATGGGATGGGATGGGATGGGATGGGATGGGATGGGATGGGATGGGATTTAAGGTCCTTTCAGCCCACACCATCAGTGATTATTTCATTCTCCTTAAAGGTAAAAAATGAGGAATTGCGACACATCTATGCCAGTGTGGGCAGATGAAGTACAAACCCAGCAGGTCTCTGCCCCCTTCACATCAAAAATTCCATGTGTGCTTTGGCAGACTGTGAAAGCTCCTTGTCCCTCTGTGTCTGATGAATCCCTTAAAAAAGAGTCTGGACGTTTTACTAGGAGGTGGAAGCAGCAGAGTTTGTCGTGGTATGCGTAAAATAAGAGGGTATGTGTAAACAAATTTATTTTACTGAATTTAACCTGAAATAGGTTATAATTTGCATCATCAACTGTGTTGTTCTTTTTCATCTGCAGTTTCCTGCTAGAGCGGTAGTATTTTATATCTAAATATAATACGCATCTATATATAATTTGATGTGATATATATATGATATAGATATCTCTGTATAACATACAATATATACTATGCATATCTAGATTTAAAATACATTTATAAAAATAGACATAATAGGTAACACACTGCAATCATGCACCTCTATATAAATTATGATACATATTTCATATACAGATATACTTCTATACATACTCACATAAATCTATATCTCATATACACGGAATGTACAGAAAATTAAGCACATTTTTTTGTTTGCAGGAGGATTTTGTTTTCTCTGCCTGACGTAAACACCACCCGAGCAACTCAGGGTTCACCCAGGATATTTCCATTTCCAGTGCCACTAAGTGTGTAGGTGCCTGACCACCAGCCCGACGTGTGCCTGTCGCTGGGGACAGCAGCTCCTTTCATCTTCTTAATGGACATTCCTCTCCGAATGGCTCTGGCCTACCTGACTATAATCCTTTAAATTTTAATTCACTTTACATTTAGCCGAGTCATAAATACCATTTAGGTACCAATATTCTGCTTTATGCAATCCCTAAGGTGGTGCTTTTATTTTAATGAAGCCATTTGCAACTTAAGAGGAAAAAATATTCCATCTTTGATTGAATATATTTGTCAGTTTTATTCCCGACTGGCATTTTTATGTGAAAACTTGAATAAAACTAGGGGATAGCTGCTTACCAACTGGGATAAAAGTTTCAGTCTGTTTTAGCCTTCAAAATTAGCTGAATAAATGGTCTTTGAAATTCATTTTGAAAACATCAAAGTTAACCTCGACCATAATCAAAAATAAAATCCAGAATTAAATTACATTACAAATGAAAAATTTCCTTGGTTATTCGGTATTTTAGAAGAAATTACACAAGAGCAGATAACAGAACTTTCTATTAAAAATGTTACTTTCTGTATTATAGAGAAGCAGCAACTCGCTGCACTCCCATAATTATATGAGAAGCCAAATATTTGAAGTGTTCAACTATTATTTGTTTTCTCAGGTTTTCTGTTTTGCAGTAGTTTTTCTCTGGTAAGTACCTGCCATTTCAGTGGAGGAGAACATGTGTTTAAGCAATCCCTTTTTTCCTTCACGTGCTGATACAGAAAATGAGGAGAATTAAGGTGAAATCACGTAGCTGACAGCAAAGTTCCAAATATGAATCTACACAAGGCCCTTGAGGGCCTCCCTGTAACACAGTAAATAGGATTTTATTGTATTTTCACTGTCACAGACCAAAATAAGAGCGGAACAACCTGGGACAGTGGAAGGTGTCCCTGCCAATGGCAGGGGGTGGAACTGGATGAGCTTTAAGGTCCCTTGCAACCCAAACCATTCTGGGATTCTATGATCACTCCCAATCACGTTTAGAATCACCCAGATTATTGTTAAAAATTATTCCAAATAGAAATATTGCCCACAGAAATTCTAAACAGGGCAAACATGAATACAAGACGTGAAATTCTGGTTTTCAGTTCCCTTAAAATCGCCATAAATTGTTTCCCTCCACATCTCTTCACAGAAAGCACAGCAACTGAAAATTTTTTCGCCAAAAAGCTGTTGAAAAGTGTGCTGTCAGAAACGCTCTTAAGGACAATTCCAGCTTTAGTTTTATCCTCATAAGATTTCAGTGAGGCAGGTAAATGGTGTTATGGCCATTTTATACATAGTAAATTGCATCACGGATCCCAGAAGGCAGCAAGCTGCCTGGCTCCTGCCGAAATCAGTCTGAGGCAAGCATTTGGAAATGCTGCAAATACTCCATATTGTGCATAAAGCAGATCACAGATCTCCAGAAGTCAGGGAACCTCGAGGTGAGCACCACCTTGGTGAGGAAGAGGTGCTCCAGAAATAGTTGTTAAGTCATAAAGAGTTATTGACATCATCTAATCCTTACCCAAAAAATCTGTTATCCGAGGGGTAAGAAACTTTTAAAACTATTTTAAGTAGGTTTTATGAAAATTCTAGCAACATAAAGACAGGTTTGCTTGCATATGTGATGATTTTGATTAACTGGCCACAAACACTTAATATTGGAATGCCACAAATACTTAATATTGTGCATAAAGCAGATCACAGATCTCCAGAAGTCAGGGAACCTCGAGGTGAGCACCACCTTGGTGAGGAAGAGGTGCTCCAGAAATAGCTGTTAAGTCATAAAGAGTTATTAACATCAGCAGTTGTCTAATCCTTACCAAAAATCTGTTATCTGAGGGGTAAGAAACTTCTAAAACTATTTTAAGTAGGTTTTATGAAAATTCTAGCAACATAAAGACAGGTTTGCTTGAATATGTAATGATTTTGATTAACTGGCTACTTTTTTTCCATTTATCTGGACACAGATAATCACAGAGTAACCTGGACACTACTGACACACAAATTTGTGTCCCAACTAACTGTACAGTGAGGATCTTTTCATGATTACTGCCAAAAACCATTCCCTGGATGTTTAAAAACTCACATTTGAAAATCCACCCAGGCTTTTGGTTTCATCTTGACCCACATCATCAGCCTCTCCTGCTCTTTGTGGGACAGGCACTGCTGGGAAAACTGAGCACCCCCTGCTCAGCCAAAATGCTAAAAACAAGAACCACTTGGTATCAATTTCCATGGTGCTGCAAAATCTGAGCATCTGTCCCTGGAGATTGGAGAGGCTGGAATACCCTACTCAGGCCAGCACGGCCACAGCACCACCAAGGCATTGTTACCCTGTTTCCACTGACCATCCTGACGGAAAGGAACATTAATGGCAATTACCTACTTCAGGAAACACCTAGGAAAGTCTTTTGGGTTCAGCAGCAAAAATATGATTCCACCCAGACTACCACATTTGGTTTGATCCACAGCTCCTGAAGTCAGTGGGAAAAAATGCAATTAATGTCCAACTAATTGATGGATTGGGTCAGCACTCCAGTTTTCCGCACATTCAGATGTCTATTTTTTTTGAAGTCGGCCAAAAGATGTTAGAAGTTTGGTTTTAATTAATCGGATGCTAATGAGCGGTGCCAAATTCACAAGAACGAAATCCTCTCTCCATCACGGTCCCCTGAAGTCCTGTGGAGGCCGAGGAGGAGCAGAAGGGCTCTGCACCCAGGGCCATGTGGGCACCGAGGTTCCTGGTCAGACCCAGGGCTATCCGTGCTGGAGCTGCTGTCTGTTCCAACATTTAAAGTGAGCACAAAAGTCTCCAGCAAAGGGATTTAGGTCAGTATTTACATATTTGTCCAGTGACATTATGGGTGCTGTCAGCTAATGCAACAAATGCATTTGTTGTTTTGATTGTTTATGTTTTGGTTGCTTAGGGTTTTAGCTCTGTTTAGATTGTTGATATCTAGCAATGCATATACTTGGAATAAGGGCAAAGGCAAGGTCAGTGCACTGACAGATTCATTTCAGACCTTGCCGAGCTGCTGGATGCTCTCGAGGCAGTTCTTACACCGACAGATGAGCTCAGGAACAGTTTCTCTCATCACCAGTGAGAGTCGAAGTTCTCATCAAGCAAATATTGTCGGGCAGCGAGAGCAGACAGCAGGTCTTGTCTGGTGTGGATCTTGATTTAAGGACTCCGAGGGAACTCTGCAATGTAACTAAAGCAGGAACACCAGACAGCCCTAGGAAAACTCTGAAACGTTCCTGCTTGTTCTTGTGAGTCAAAACAACAACAAAAATAAAAGTATTTATTAGAGTAATTATTAGTGTTCAACACTGATTTTTCTTCTTTTTTGTTACATTTTCCTCTGCTACAAACCAGAGTTATAGATTGGCTGATTTCCTACATAGCAGGGATATCTTGCTCACCAGAAAATCCCAAGGTTTTCTAGAGGACACAAGCATAGTTAATTATCCCTATTTCATGGGTAAAATGAGGCACAGCCAGGATGACCTGACTTGCCTGAAATCTCCCACCTGACAGGGGTTAGATACTGTCACCTCAGTACCAGGTCAACATTTCAGGCAGTGAGCAGGACTGTCCACACTTCTCAATTAACCATTATCAGATTTAGATATAATTTTATAGAGATGGTTGTAAGAGTAGGTGGTGGAGTATCCAGGACTCTGGTCTAGCTTTAAAAATCACTTTATCTTGGCTGCGCCACTTATTTGTCCTTAGCCCAGATCTAAGTTAAAAGCAGATCACACACATCCATGCCAGATACTGAAATGTGCCTTCATTTAAAAAGAAATCAAATTAAAATGCATAGATGCAGTTAAAACCCCAACAAATACAGTGTTTTCCTGCACATGCAAGTTTGAGAAATACTTCCCAAGCCATCTTTTCCCAACATTCCACCAACAGGCATCTTGAGAAAACAGTATTTGCAAAGCATCCCAGTACAGAGGTCACCCACCTCATCCCTGAGACTTCAATTTCCTACTGGCAGTCAGGACCGAGTTAAGGACAGCAGGTTTTTGCTCTTTATGGCTTAATAAATGTTCAGATAAGTAAATATGGACCAGGGTGGGTTTTTTTAAGGATAAATAAATGCTGTGAAATCTGATCAAGCAATGAGTGCAATCAGCAAGACCTGAAACCACTCTTGGACTCATGGCTACCCAGGTCAAGTCTTGATTTATATGATTTTATAACATGGTTTTCTCAAACTTTTCTATTTTATTTTTATTCCAATCTATCTCTTTTATTGTATTGATCTGTAATCCCCTTCATTCTTTTTACTGCTGTTACGGATTTTAACCTCTTCTGAACTCAGATTTCGTTTTCAGCTATCTGCAACCTGTTTTAACCCAAGATTTTAGTCCAAGTGGTCTTCCCCTTATGGCTCTGCGGTCCATGTTGATAGTGGCAGAGTTTAAGGACAGAAGGAGATTTCATTACCTTTTCTAACCACAGACCATCACAGCACTCACCCTCCAGATGCCCATATACTGCAGCCAAGAATCCAGGTTAGAAGGAAACATTTTAGGCCCCAAGGAGCTAAACCACTGCGTGACACGTGGGCTGTCAATAATTGTTAGGAAAACCCATACGATGGCCTACAGGAGAAGATCCCTGTACTTTGAGGTGCTGAGACACTCCAAGAGGGATGAAGGAGGTTCCACAGAAAATAACGTAACAGGAAAGTTATATTTTTACCTGTTCACACTTTTGAAAGGCATTTTAATCCTCCAAATTAACAATCTCTCCTCCGAACATGCAAATAAGCCCCACCATGTTTCTTCTACACTTCCCAGAGCAATGCTGTCCATAATTAGTACAAAAATGGGTGTATTTGGCAATTTCAGTGCTAGACTAAGTATTTCCTGAAGGGTGTCAGGTTGAGGTTGGGCTATTTATGACACTTCATAACAAAGTGAGACACACAAAGCTGAAGTCATCCCTGAAGTCTACTTTATCTGTCCCCCATAAAATTAAGTGTGTCTGACTGCACTGTAACATGCCACTTCTTTAGAAAGAAAGTAAGTGCAGGAGAAATCCACACTCAGAAATTCAGTCACTTCAAATTTTAACAAATGTCTTAATTTCTGTCCCCATCAGACTTCCTCTGGTACAAGACCCTATGTTTTAGAAAATGTAAAAGCCGAAAAGGAAATAAGAACTTCATGTGGATCTGTCTAGAAGTTGACAAATGCTCTGATTTTGTGGAGATAATGTATTCCAGAGCTGGAATTAACTTTGTCTGCTTGATTTTCACTCATTACCTTACACCAGCCCACCTGATGGCCCATTCCTCGTCATTCCCACCAAAGGCAGGAGCCTGCAGACGTCCACACTGGTCTGACTTTGGCTTTATTTTTAAGGCAATCTGAGCACAGGCAAATTCATAGACCAAGAGCTGAGACACAAAAGTTACCACAGACGGAAAAACTCCAATCTGCTCTGCCTCATTTGCATGTTCTTGGGCCACCTCAAAAAAAGGATAAACCAAGTTAGATTAGACTTCCTTCTTTCTTTCCAGCTGATAACGTATTTTACCTTCTCGTTGCCACAGGCTATGAGGGTGCACCAAATTGGTTTCTGGGGCTCAGCTGATGTCTGTTAATTTGTCAAGCCACAGTAACTCATTCCCACAGCCAAACCCCGAGCAAGAGTCAGTGCTTTACGTGCAATGCCTGATGCCAGCAAGCAGAACATGGCTAGAGATGTTAATGTGCCATTACGGAACACCAGAAAATGTCACAGAACTTTTTCTCTTATGGTGGTGGTGGGTCCACTTGGGGATCTGGCTACAGTCCAGAGATAGATCTCAGCAGCAGTGGCAGTGATTCCCCCAGGAATCCTGACATCCAGGATCTCCTTGCTCAGACAAGGGCACGAGGCAGAAGCAGGGCACTGACTGATCGCTTACAATTACTGCTTTGAACTGAAGCCTGTAGTCCATGGGAGAATTCTGCACTCAGCATTTCCCTCTAGCCATGTCCACATAAGTTAGAGACATGCTGTGACCTTTTATATTTATTTTTCCCCCAGAAAAAAATCCCACAAATCTCTATTTTTTCTCCCTTTCTGATTTAACAAGGATACTTGAGGTTCACTCTGAGATGAGGTTTTCTTTTTTAATTTTACTCTACATTTCACTGAGTATTACTGCTTATATATTGAAATGAAGTTGCTATTCATCATTCAGGCTAGGAAGAATTTTCCATCCCTATAATTTGTTTGTTTGAGGTTGGACTTTTTTGTTTTGTTAAAGCATGTACCACACCTTACAGCTCTGGGCTTCACCTCGTTATTTCTAAACACACTCCTTAATTGACTGAGATAACACAAATAATTTTCTTATTGCTATAGAACCCTGTGTGCAGACACAAGAGGAAGGCAGGTCAGGATCTCTCCTACATGCTGAAGGAGTGTCAGTGCCAAAATCAGCATCGTGGGTGCTCACAACAACACTGCTGTGCTCTGACCCTGGGGCCCAGCTGGACACGGACCAGCAAAGTGTGAGCACAGCCCAGAATCCTGGGCTCATCCCAGAGCGAGGGCAGCAGGAAACGGGGGAATTCTGCCCCTCTGCCCTGCTCAGGTGAGACCTCAGCTGCAGAGCTGCCCCAGCCCTGGGGCCCAGCACAGGAAGGACCTGGAGCTGCTGGAGAGAGTCCAGAGGAGGAATTCTGAGATGATCAGAGGGATGGAGCAGCTCTGCTGGGAGGAAAGGCTGGGACAGCTGGGATTGTTCAGCCTGGAGAAGAGAAGCTTTGGGCTAACCAACTGTGGCCTTCCAGGACCTGAAGGGAGCCTGCAAGAAAGGTGGACGGAGACTCTTTACAAGAGCCTAGAGGGACAGGACAAGAGGGAACGGCTTCACACTGACAGCAGATCAGGTGTTAGATTAGATATCAGGAAAAATTCTTGCCGGTGAGGGAGGTGAGGCCCTGGCACACGGTGCCCAGAGCAGCTGTGGCTGCCCCATCCCTGGAATCAATTTTTCAAGGCCAGGTTGGATGGAGCTCTGAGTAACCTGGGACAGCAGAAGGTGCCCCTGCCCATGACAGGGGGGTTGGAACGAGATGATCTCTCTGGTCCCTTCTTACCGAGGCCGTTCTATGCTTATGTGATTCTTTAAAAAAGCATAAATTTGTTTTGTTCAGCTCAATTTATCCTACTCCCAGTCCTCTCAAACTGGTGAGTGAGGAAATTAAAACATTATGGGAGTGGGATAGTGGGGTGGATTCTGCAAACCAGCCCAGGCAGGTTCTGGCTTAACTTCTGGTTGGTTTAACTTTAGCTTTTGAGAGCACAGTGGGTCCCGCTGAACCCCACTGGAGATGCCACAGAGCTGTGCAGGTCTGGTGTAGCTGTAAGAACAATTTACAGCAAGAGCATCCCACGGTTATTTTCTTGACACACCACATAATACCCAGATACTGAGCCCGAGATCAGCCAAAGCAATATTTACTTCCAGCAGTTTCAGTGAATACCTGTGAAAGGATTAACAGGGCCATTAGTGGCAGTAATGATTATCTACTTGGTGTCATGAGGTGTGACAAAAAACTAAGGTGCAAAATTAAGCTCTTTACTAACTGAAGGGGATTTTTGGCTTAGGTGGTTATACAAGAATAGAGGATAGACTGTGCTTCACTTTACAAAATAAATATTAAAGAGCAGTAAGACACAGTGCAAGACATTTAACAGGGCCTGGGTGGCCAGGAGAGATATGAAATAAAAGCTACTTTATAATAGCAAATACCACTAATTATTTGGACCTGATGAAAAGATTGCAAATAAGATATCCCTGAATGCTATTAAATATCACAGTCACTGGATCTTTTGGTGTAAAATCAGTCCGTCTGGTTTAGTGTAACGATGTCTAAGTTTATTTTATTTCTATTTGGCAGTTTCAGACTGTAACACAGCAGATAAACTGGCTCACGTTGGGTTTCTGAAAGGTGACAGGATGAAAAACAAGTATTCCCCTTGTCCTCATCCACAGCACCCAGCCTGTGCTCTTAGCCTGGAGCAGGAGTGGGTCCATCTGCCCTTGGCATTTCCTTTGAAAAGGACAGTTTTAGTCAACTCTGATAAATTCTGGACCAAATGGGATTCTCAGTAACCTGACTGCCATGCTGGGTTTGGGAAAAGAACACAACAAAGATTTCTCCCAGTCTTCTCAACAGCACTGGAGGCTTTTCTGCTCTGAATTTGCTGTGCTGGAGCTCCTTTGCTGCAGGATATTCCCTGCCAAGATACAGACTTCTAGGAAGAAATTATTTTCTGGATTTAAAGTTGTGTGGATCAGAAGCAATCCTCCATCTGAGCCAGCACTGGAAGTCAAGCTTTAATTCATCCACTGATGGCACAAGTGACTTCTACACAACCACGTTGCCACTGAAGAGCAATAAGAACTACCTCTACCTAAATAAATATAGGTAAACAAAGTCTAAATCAATATATAATCTAAATCTAGCTAAAAAATAGATAAATGGTGTAATGGTTATTGGTAAATGGCTATAAAATTATATATCTACACAGATGGTCAAATTTTCCTGGATTCAGCCAGTGAATGCCCATAATCCACGACAGGGAGGTCACAAAACACAACTTAGAGCTTGAAATTTGTGAGCTTGGAGTCTTTGGATTAAACTGGCCATAACCTGAAGGCCTGAATTTCTGTTCCTGACCACGGAGATTTCCCCCGGAAAAAAAACCAAACAAACTGACTTCTAAATACACATCTCCAAATATGTCACTGATAATATGGCAAGTACCAAAAAAAGTTTAACCTTGTGTTTTTTTCACACATTGACTCTTTCCTTTTGGAAATAAATACACAAATAAACCTAAGTATGGCTCTCTTTCTCCAACTACTCCAATTAATTTGCATTTTGAGATTTGAACAGAACATTTAAAATACAGAGTTTCAGCCACCTCCACCAGATCAATCTATCAGTCACCTTAGAGCATTCTTTGCTACTGACATCTTCCCTTCCCATGGGTGTCCCATGGCTTTCCCAAAATTCCACAGCTACTCTTGATTTTTGCCTCACATTTGCCTCACATCCTCTGTTTATGAGCAACAATTTCTCATGGCTTCAACTGCACCACTGCCTGAAGAGAGGTTAAAATTTAGTGCTCTTTAGCAATAACACTGGGACTGTAAATCTTCATTAGACCTTTAAAAATCCTGCCCCAGACTGGACAAAATTCCCTGTTAATTCCTCTATGTTGTCTGGCAGATATTAACTGGAACAAACTGCTCTGCTTCCCAAGATACCCAAGCTCAGGTCAGCATCCAGCATCATCAGGATCCCACACCCTCAGGATCCCACGCTGCCAGGAAACAGCAGACCAACAAGAGCTGGTAAAACCCAGGAGTTTTAAGTGCAACACGTCATCTTTTCTGTCTGATAAAACACTCCACAGTCGGATTTCAGCCTTCAGAGTAACCACTCAAGAGGTGTTTCCTGACAGTAAAACTGGAGGCTCTTGTGCTTTCCAACAGGTGAACTAGCAAATAAGCAGCAGAATCGCTGTGCTGAAGAGATTATGCTCTGAGGCACTGAATGTAGGCAAACATTAAATTTAGCAGGTGCTCGCTGTGCAGTTATTCAGTGATTATTCACTTTCTACTTCGCTCCGTTTTCAAAACCTTGAGCTTTCTCTTGCAATGCTCTCCCAATGCCTTTGAGCTCCCTCTCCACCTGAAGAGATTCACTTCTGCTCCACCAAAGTGCTCTGCATCAGGTCCTTGCAGTTAAAAGGGATTTTCAAGGCTTTAAGCTGGGCTGGTCCTGACTCTCACACAGGGGTGAGTTTCGCTCCCAGTCAATGTGCACATTTGGAGCCTCCACAATGCTTCACACTCTCAAATTTTCCTCCTCTCCTGATGCCTTTTATTCCATCTGAGGGTAAGCTCGAGTCATGGAATTTTTGTGTTGATTAGAGAGGGAAGGAAGCACTTCTAAGGCATTACTATAACTTCTAAATAATTCTACATAGATATTGAGAAAAATATATCGCTTAAAGTGACTGAACATCCTTCGTCTCATTTCTGATTTTTTTGATTATTCACACACACTTACAAGAAAATTATCTTTGCCTCAAAAACTGAATTTAACTTATTCTCTATCCTTCCATACGTATTACTTATGTGTTTCATGTACAGCTGCTGTTACTGTGTAGAAAAAGCATCCTCAGATCAAGCTATTTTCCAGACCCAAAACGTAAATATATATTCATTAATTCAGATATCCTTTTTTAATTATTATTTATCGAGCAGCATAGTGTTTCTTCAGTATGGATGTATAACTATATAAAGATATTAACTCTTTAATAATAATTTGGTATGGCTTCACTTTCCCTTATTCTTTCCTGAGCCTGATGCCTGGGAATTATCCCACGTGGGATTTATAAACACAAGGTTGCAGATTTACCTATAAGAGCACACTTATTTTCCAAGGAAAAAACAACAGCAAACTAACAAGAACATCAGCTTTAATCACAATAATCATTTTTATCATGAGAATTTATAAGAAGGAAGGTATTTTATGGCTGCCATGAGATAGTTCACCTATAAAAGACTGAGATGTCTGCATTCATGCAGTACATTTGCTGCACCTTCCATTGCCTGGAGCAACTCCCTACATACAAAATTTTCCTTCTTTCTTTATTTTAAACATCCTGAAAAGCAGAATAGAAAAATCCTGCGTGTTCTTTAGCATTGCTACAGGGGTTAAATTGTTAATGCTTTACTTTCACTCTAGTTTTTTATCAAACTTTCTTTTTTCTCTCCCTGGGGATAAACAAATGGACAGCTTTCCTCTCTAGTATTCCTCCTTCCATTACCATCACAGCAGAATGCATCTGAGACTATAATAATTCAGTGATGAAATACAAAATGTCGCAATGCCATCTCTCTTAAAGTGAACTGAGATTTTGTTATGCCATTTTAGGTGCACTAATAGCTCCTAAAGTCCCATGGAGTATCTTAATGTGAATTTAATGAGCTGATAGCATATAAATGACAGTACTGTGAGGGTGAAGGTGACATAACCTTTTTCCTTCTGTTTGATGTTTGTCTTTGAAAAAATACAGATCTTTTCGAAACGCGCCACATTATTACAACGTGCTGCATCCTTCAGCGAGGAGCCTGCCATTGTTTCAGCATTTTACAGCCTTTTCTGCACTCTTCACGGCACTAGAAACACGAGCACTTTTTAGTTCACCATTAAGGTAATTAAAAATCTAAACCCTTTTCCTGGCAGCACAATGCCAACAGCGCTTGTGGAGTGTCCATCCAGTGACAGCCCATCAGTTCCGTCATGCTGGTGCCAGTATCGGTGGCATGGAACTAGTAAAATCCTGTGTAAACCACATGGAAATCATCCACCTTTATTTCCTGGGCATCACCTTTCTGTCTCCTGGCTCAGAGATCTCCTCAGCAGCACGCACTCCCAGACTCCGCGTGTCATTTACAAGGAGCTGCCTCCCCTCGCTCAGCGGTGTCACACCCCATTGTGCACCCAAATCCCAGCCACCTTCGGCGTGGTAATGGGCTGGAATCCCATCAGCACTGGCTTGGATCAGCACTGACACTGCCACGCACAAGGGAGGAAGATGGCAAAAGATAAATACATTGATAATCAGCAGCAGACCCACAGAAAACAACTGGCAGATTAAGGAGGCACCCAAATGTATGAGGTCATTAAAGCCTGCCCGAGTGCAGCAATGCAGTTTGAAGCATTGTCCTTAAACCCTTTAATTCAAACTTAAGAAATGCCATCTCAGTGGGTTTTTTCACCCTCCAACCTAAACACTTAGAGCTGTGTCAGCCAGTGATGTGATCATTTCCAGGCTAAATGTTCTGTAACTCGAAAAGAAAAATTATTAACTTTCACTTCTGTTCATATTCCTTCAAAACAATATATAGATACAGAAATTATGAATCATGGAATATCCTGAGTTGGAAGAGACCCACAAGGATCATCAAGTTCAAACCATCTCTGCACAGACCCCCCAACGATCCCACCCTGGGCATCCCTGGCAGCGCTGTCCAAACGCTCCTGGAGCTCTGGCAGCCTCGGGGCCGTGCCCATCCCTGGGGAGCCCGGGCAGTGCCCAGGACCCTCGGGGGAAAGAACCTTTCCCTGATATCCAACCTAACCCTCCCCTGGCACAGCTCCAGCCATTCCCTCGGATCCTGTCACTGGTCATCAAACAGAGATCAGTGTTTTCCCCTCCTGAGGAAGCTGAGGGTTAGGACAGGTCTTCCCTCAGCCTCCTCCAGGTGAACAGACCAAGTGACCTCAGCTGCTCGTCATACAGCTTCTCCTCAAGGCCCCTCACCATCCTCATCGCTTTCCTTTTATTATTTATTTCTTGCTTAAACTTTCTAGTGAGCCAGGTTTATTGCTTTGAATTCTGTGTTCATTTGCTGAATTTAGGTCAATCAAAGGTTTCGTGGTGTCGATTTGTTTGTTAATTTTAAAACACTTGTAGGACAGACTACGAATCATTTCACGGACAGCTTATTTTCTATCTTTTCATACAGTCCCAATGCTGTTACATGAAGTATGTAAGGCTGAGTGAATCAGATTTACAAAATTTATTTCTTTCCCCAGTAGAAATGCTAACATTTGCTCTTCTGAGAGCGATGTACCTTGGGCTGCATTTGACAAAGGGGAAATAAATAAATAAAAAACAAGCAGCTTACGTGTTTCAAAAAGTTGGAATTTTGGCAATGTGTGAAATTTGTTTAGAAAAACCTTTTCGTTGCCAGGTGACGAGGCAAAACATATCACATATGCTTAACAACCAGCTTGTACATATTTTGTCTTTCCAAGGTTTCTAGGGCTGGTCAGGCACAATGATGCATTACAGCTGAAGGAGCTTCCAGCAGGGACAAATGTTTGTCTCCTTCCAAAAGAATTTTCCTAATCCTTAAGAAAAACAACTCAACATTTCTCATTGTTGGATGATTGAGTAAGGATTAATTCTGCTCAAAATTCATCGTATCGCGAGTCGTAACATATATCTTGTGTTTGCTGAGGGTGCAGACTGCCGGGGTTTTGGCGCACGGTGTTTGTGAGCATTTCGCGGTATAGTACAAGCAGCAGTTCTGCTAATACAGATTTCTTACAATGGCCTGACATCTCATCCCTGTTCCACTGCCAAGCGACAGCACAAACAGCGTTAAAACACACAGATGACTAAGGATCAGTGATGATAATGTGTTAAAACATGTCCCACCACGTTCAAAAGCTACCGTTGGCGTAGTCCGAGCACCTTTGCATCACTGATGTTCCCATTTCATCAGCATTTCCTTCCACTGATGCACACTGGCATTTCAGAGGAACGGAATGATCGGTTATGGTTTTGGAGGAAGTCAGAAAGAGCCAGAAAAAACCCAATCTGCACTCAGATTCCCCTGAAATGCAGAGGCCCATCCCTCCCGTCCCAAACCTCATCTCTCCCTGTGAACATTCACACGGATCCTACGGCCTGGAGTTGCAGTTAGTGGACTTCACACATGTGAAATTAATTGTGGGGATAATTCTGAAACAATTACCTTTTCTTGGAATCCCAGTCAACAGCTATTGTAATAAATCACGGTGCTGCTCATGTTATAATGACCATTAGTAATCAAATGCATCTGCACACTCAGCCTGTTTGCTGACGTGAAACACTCACAGAAGAGTTTGGTGCCCAAGTTCCCACATGCTTGATGTACAAAATAGACACAGAGAACTGCTCTCCTCCAATCACCCTGTGCTACCTGCAGTTATTAATTGTTTGTCCTTATGCAAACTTGCATCCTGATCCCGA
Organism: Callaeas wilsoni; assembly: GCA_013398955.1. Lineage (NCBI taxonomy): Eukaryota > Metazoa > Chordata > Aves > Passeriformes > Callaeidae > Callaeas > Callaeas wilsoni. The sequence continues at coordinate 29,278 of VWPU01014608.1, read as the reverse complement.
TCTCTTTAAAACGTTCATACCTACATACTCCAAATATTCTCTGGGTTTTTTTCTTTCTCTCTCTTTTGTCTTGCATTCCAATTTTTAGTTTCCCTGAAAGAAAACTTCAGCATGACTCATAAGATTAAAATGTTTTATCTCTAATTACTCTTGTCAGCAGAAAGCCATAAAACAGTTTTCAAAAAGCATCACGGATTCATTTAGAACAACAAGGCATCATTTTGTTATTTCGCTGCTCTTAACAGGGGTTGCCCTCCTGTCCTCTGTGTACCCAACTGAGCATTGGCTTTTTACAGGTGGATTTGGTACCAAAAATTACCTATCACAAACTTTACAAGCCTGCCACCTCTTTCCTCCATGCTACTGTACCTATTCCCACCTACCCTGAGGGTAAAACCAAGCACACACACAGAAAACTCAAAGCTAAGGAACTTTCTGTTGGAGAGCACAACTTCTGGAATTAGATATCCACTAGGAGCACTTGTGCCTGCAAATTCCAGTTTGCTTTCCCTGCCAGTAAATGACACATGCCAGCAAACCAATTTCCTAGAATCCTCATCAAAAGACAACAACAAAGGGCTGTAATGACAGCCAAATCCAATTTATTTAAGAGGGAAAAGGGGACCATACACAAACCTCTCTGCATGACTGTCCAGATGTGTCAGGTCACTACCTGCAGCCATTAATATTGACTGGCCCTCCAATGCCTTAAAAATTAATTTTTTTTTTTTGCATCCTTTTCTCTTTCACTGTGGATTATACCCCTTTACAGTACAAGGCATCCATTTACTCAGTGTAAACTCACACCGTGAGATATGATCCCAGATGAGGTATTGCCTCAAATAGAAGATGAAAAATATTCCATGCATTTTAAACACGAATCCAAGATCATAAGTTACACTAACATGTAATACATTTCTGCTGTTCTCTGGCAGGGGAGAAAAACAAAACTGGCAGCTATAGCAATTGTATAATGGTAATTATTGAGAGAAATAATTATACAAAAACCTGTTCAAATTATATAGGGGATGGGATGACTCAAAGCAAGAAGAATTTAAAGTGATAGTTAATACCTCAGAAAACCTCACTGTGTGACACCAGGCAGCAAAATCAGACAAATACATGCATCTGCTGAAATCATTCTGCCCTCTAAAGTTTGTAAAAAGTGGGCAAAAAGCAACTGTTTTCACTCAGTGGGAATTTCAGGGCAGGCTGGTTTACCAGGGAGGCTCCCAGCGGCATCAAGGGATTCCTGGACAGAGGAAAGAAGGAAACCATAATGCGATTTTATTCTTAACAGGCTGTAATCAATTCTTTCTATTCACTCAATAACCCTGAGCTGCAGGTGGGTTTAGAAGATTAAGCCCCCTCTTTAGAGGTGGGAGATGGAGTGAGATGTTGCAGTGGAGCCAGGAGCCCCTGGGCGCTGAGGCCCTGAATTCCCACATGTACCTCTACGGTCATTTCTGTCTGTACCCAAAGATAAAACTTCATTTCCAGAAATTTCCAGCTGTGCTTCTAAAGGCTGCCCCCATCCCTTCACCCCAATGTCTACAACACTCTGGATGAGACACGCAGCCACTGAGCTGATCATCCCTGAAAAGCCAAGGAAGCCTCACCACATCTTCCCCGTTTCGCTGAATCTCTTTCTGCCTTTCCCACACCGCACTCAAGATTCTTGCTGTTTGTTGCGTTCCAGATCTTGCTTCTCAGACACCTCTCCCTACTTCAAAAACTTCTGCTCTTCATGTCCTTTCCCTCCTTCCACCTCATTTTTAAACCTCTGTCCTCGCTCCCAACAACTGGCCAAAGCCCTTCTCAAGAGAAAAGGTTTTTCATTACGTCTGTGGGAAAACACAGACAGATCTTTCATTCATCTCTGTTAGCTACAAACTTTTTCCTAATTATTCCTTTTAGCCTGTTACATTACCCTGTGTCTGTGTTGCTATTTCACTTCCCTCTGTATCACATCTAATTTGAAACTGGTGTGACTCAGTTGAGGATTACGAAGCAATAAAATATTACTTAAGTTTGTTTTAAAAGTTCCTCACTTTGCGCAGCCAGTTCACACAGGCAAAGCATCCCATGCACCATCCTGTATTAAGAATAACTTTTCAAACTTCGTATTGCATGAAAGCCGACAAATACTCCAGGACACAAGCAGAAATGGCAAAAACTGTTCTGCTGACAAGTCAACTACACACAGTGCAACTTGCTCAAATTGTCATATCAAAATTTGCTTTTTCTGAAAAAAGTTTTTCTTTTTCTGAAAAGAAAATCTTTTATTTGGCAAGGTGCTTCAAAAGTCCAGCTTAGCTCAGTTCTTTTATGCAGAGGGAAGAGTAGCAAGCGGTTCCTATCATTTACAGTTAATTCTATCATTTCTTTCAGTATTCAGATATTGTATTTATTTCTCCAATGCACATAATCAGATCATAGCATTCTTTCTAATTAAATTAGTTTCCTCCATACAGTCCTTCAGTGTTATTCTAGAAAACAAAGACAGGTCCGTAAAACCAAAATCCACCATGGACTCAGACAGTTAGAGAGCTGCCCAAATTTAAGTCTGAATAGTACTTACCGGAAGGTAGTAATGTACAGAACTGCAATTTTAGGGTTTATGTGTCCCCTAGTGTTCTTTTCTTTGATAGTTTTACCCTCGAGGCAGCTCTGTAGGGTAGTGAGGTGAAATTACCCTTAATTTAGGAGTACAGACCCAAAGCACAGAGTGCTTTTCACTCAAAAAAGTGAAAAGTTGGTCCACTCGAGGTGACAGGTGGAGTCTGTGCCAGCCTTGGCATCTGGGAACTGATATTCCCCATCTTCCTCCAGGACCTGACCACCAGAACTAGCTGTCCTTAGTGCAGTAAGTCCTCCGTGGAAACACCACAGGGGATCCCTTTTAACGACATTGGAAAATACCTGTATTACTACGGAGTGAAATAGAAATCAAACCCCTGCACACAGCTGAGGGCAAGATGGGAGAAAAGCAGGCCCTTGGGAGATACCCTGGAGTTTCCAGGAGCACAAATAGGATATTTAGCTTCATGTAAATGTCTAAATCTTGCCAAAAAGGAAGATGTTTAAGTAAGATCCAGACACAGTGGCTTTTCCTCCTTCAGCCACTGTGTAAGGAAACTGCTGAGGTTTTCAAGACTGGAAGAAAACTCAACTATTTTTATACCACTTCTATTGGGAAAAAAGAAAAAAAAAGTTATATATTTTGGAAGAGGAAAGAAGAAGCTCTCATTCCAAAAAGTCAAGTCATTAATTCCTATATCCCACAGCAAGAAGTCTCACATGGAGGGTTACAAGGTCACCCAGGAAGCCGCTGGCACTGTTGTATTTCCCATCCCCTTTGTTGGGGTTAACACCTTCTGCAAAGCACAATCAACTTTTAAAGGCCAAGATAAAATTGTAACAGTGCTCCTAATTAGTGCCAACAGTGGTAGTTTCTGTGATGGCTGCGAGGGCCTTAGTGAGGGTCCATAAACTCCATTTCACTCAGGTCAGCCATCCATCAGGTGGTAACTACTGCTCCCTGCTAGCCACCTGGACTGCGGCAGGAGGTACAGAATGGTTTGGTTGGAAAGGACACCAAAGATCACCCAGTTCCACCTCATCCCATGGGCCGGGACACCTTCCGCTATTCCAGGTCGTTCCAAGCCCCGTCCAACACGGACTGGAAAATTTCCAGGGATGAGGCTGATGCCTTGGAGAGGCTGCCCTGGAGCAGAGGCTGGACAGAGTGAAAGGTTAAAGGGCAGGGATTTATGGAAAGGCCTTCCCAGGGCACACCTTGGGCAGTGCAGGAGTCTCACAGAGACTGCACCCAGGATGGACACAGCCACACGTTTTTGGGACAGATAGAAGTTCTGTCCATTTGCCTATCAGAGGTTAATTGTCCAATTCCAGCTTCAGGCAGTGCAGTCCCATTCTCTCAGTTTGCTCCTCCCAACTCACTTCTGTTTCCATTTCTTGGGGCCTGAGACAGTGCGGTGTCCTTGATTCTCAGGCCTGGAAAGGACTTGTTGTGTCTGACCAAAATGGGAAAAGCAGTTGCTGACACTCTGTATGGAGCTCAGAGTTACACACCAAAGAACTGCAGGATTACAAACATATGAAAATATAACAGCTACAATCCTAAGGCATCAGGGCAGCCCCAGCTTCTCTGGACAACCTGTGCCAGGGCCTCACCACCCTCCCAGGGAAGAATTCCTTCCCAAAGACAAGGATGAAGCTGCAATTGCCATTGAACTTCTTATTCTTACAGCATATTATGATAGGAATTTTTGTCATGATACTTGGCAGCAGGCTTTGGTTTATTTTCAGGGCATGGACTTCGCTGTTTTGCACGTTTGTTTACGTCACTGTGAAATGTAGATTCAGCTATGTCACTTGGATAAACTTTTCCAAAAAATCCCCACTAGAACAGCAGTGAATAGGATTTACAGCTTGAGCTTCTGAGCACCTTTACTGCACAAAAACTGTTTATTAGCACAAGTTTTCCCTTTGTATGTTGTGTTTACTTGTTTCCCAGCAGGGTCTGCTGATGTTAATGGACTCACAGCAGTGCATTCTACTTCTGTTATTACAGGTCTAATTCAGTCATTAACATTTCATTAATGGACTGGCCTCCTCGCTGTTTGCATGGCTGTCTAGATATTGATGAGCTTTCCAGTATAGAAAACTGGTATTTAAGGCAGACTCTTTAAGGTTTATTAAGATGCTCGTGAACCTTCATCGCATTCTGTCATTTATTTTAGCAGATAAAAGCCAAACCCTCAGATGAATTTGCATTGCAAAAGTTTTCAGCACCTGAATAGAAAATTAATTCCATGCGAAAACCCCAAGGAGAGGGAAAAAAACAAAGATTCCACAGTTACATCACTTGGATACAAATCTTGAGTTCCTGCCTTAAAACCAGTGTGGCTCAGCACTGCCAAGTCTGCTGCGCTCTACCTTGGAAGGAATTGCATTTCTGTGGGACACAAATTGATTCCTTTTTCCAAGGGGGTTCTGCAGCTCCACCAGCTCCCAGTGTCAGACTCTGATCTGGAGCTCCTAATGCTTCCCACCACCTACTCCATCAGGAGCAGCCTTACTGGTCCAGTGGAATTAATCAAACCAAGAGGCTGCTGAGATTAACGATGCAGTGGCTTTGGGGACCTTTGACATGATCATCAAAGACGAAGATTTATCACGAGTTTTAGACTTCAGTAACTTTCTGGCTTTATCAACAGTGTACTGGAATCTAAAAACAGTCTTGGTAATACCTGTACCCCAGTGGAAGGTAAATATCCTTCGGAAATTGCTCAAAGGAGTTATGAGGTGCTTCCTTTTACCACATCTCTGGTTTTTTCCCTGCTAAAATCTGTGTTTAGAGGCACCACAGAGAATTAAAATACACTGCATTGTATCATATGAGTGTCTAATGCAAGTACTTCGTGAAAATTACTAATTTGATGTCATAATTACGCTTGTAATATAAAAGTATTAAGCACTGTCATATTGCACAGTAAATGGAACTTATATTGGTGTAATAAAATGTATTTCAATTCCATTACAATAACTTTATCATAGTCTTTAATGGTACCCAGAGTTAACAAAAATAAGATACAGCCAGGAAAAACACCGTTGAAGAGTACCCTGTACTGCAATATTAGGTCACAACAGATATAATTTGCGAGCTTCTTTATGTGCCAGTTTACATTTATGAACACCTGCAACTTATGTTTTCCTGACAAAATGAGATGTTAAAAAGTCGAGGTAGGATTAGAGGCCAGTAAACAAAATCCCCAGCGTAATTTCCCTTAATAAATTCTGCATTATCCATGCCTTTGACTTCAGCTTTATAAATGGAGCTATAAATATTATTGATCCTAAATTCATTTTTTTTTAAGGATCTTCCTGGCTCAGTCAGGCAGGTCTATGCCAAGATGACATGAAAATAGATATCTTATTATGAAATCTGAAGCTTATTATTTTGATAAATGTAGCAATGTTTGAGCAATTAGAGGGTGGGGGGGCAACAAGAAAGGAGGGACACTGTTGTAATATTAATATGTTCAAGTGTTTTTCTCCTCAGTAGAACTGTCCCAGCCCAGAATGTATAAGCTACCTATTTAAGGGAGGAAAAAAAAAAAGGAAGAGAAAAAGGAAAAAAAAAAAAGAAGAAGAATTATTAAAAAAAGATGCCAAATCCTCCTCTCAACATTTTTCTTTTGTCTGTCAGGGTAAATAAAATGAAGAAACAAACCACAATTGGAGGGGAGGGGGGGAAAACTCAGTCAGCTAAAATGTCATGACTTGCTTCTCTGCAGGTGTCAACTTGACTTCACTGAAATGGCACAAAACTTTGATTTTCTCATCAGGAAAAAATGTTTATTCCCTCTACCAAACCTAACAGATAAGAACATACTGTGTGTAACACTGCATATTTTGATCCTGTGTCTAACTGTTCCTGAGACACATGCTAAAAATATTTTGTGTGCTTTGCCTCAAATTGTTGTCATGAATTATTGAATTGAGCTGTTACTTTTTCATTAAACTGGCAGCCTTAATAATTTAAACACTGGTCTTTAAGAGACTTACTGTATACTGATATTCTTCACAGGAAGAAGGAGAACCTCCCAATTATTTCACATCTGTCTTGATTTTTTTTTGTTTTAATGCACTGCATGACTTACCATGCATTACTGGGTGCCTGTATTATTCTAGCACACCAGACAACATTTTTCTCCATTTGATTTGTCATTGAGAATTTAGCTCAGATATTCCTGTAGCCAGTTTTTTCCCAGTCATGGGAAACTCAGACCTCCTGAATGTTCAGGTGCAGCTCATGGGTACGGCTTCAGCTGAGCACGGAAAATGAGGTAGGAAATAACCTCCCAAGTTTTGTATGTCTGTGTGGCCTTGGTCCATTGAATGGCAACCTCCTTGCACCTGAGCAACATCTGCTGCTCCAAAGGAAAACCAAAAACTAAGGCAAGTGTGAAAGAGGTCAGCCTGATTCAACAGAAACCTTAACTTTCTTCTCAACTAATTTGAATTTTTAAAAAAGTGTGCTTTCTGTGGGGTGACAATCACTGAGAAATGAAGGTTTTGGAAAATTTGTTGGTAAATCATTGCACTGGTGGCTTTACCAAGTCCCTTCGTCTTTTGAACCTTCCTCAATTACACTGCAAAACATCAAGGCAAGAAGAGTTTCAAAGGACCTCCCCAAAACCCAGAACAAGCTCTCAACTCCCACAGCCTTCTTGTGAGATGATAAAAATCAGAAATTCTGGGAGTTAGTTGTGTCACTTAAGGAACACCAATGCTCATTTTGCACAGCACAACAGCAACAAAGATTACAAATATTAACCTCAAACACCACATAAAGTATGAATAATCTCCATTGCTACAAATTTTTAAAATGCATCGTATTTCTTTCCCACATATGTCCTTGTAGCCTCATAAAACAAACTGTTTCATTATATGGGCTTGTGTATATATATCACAAAATGTTAGCTACTGCTAAAAGTAAGAAAATAGATTTTGACATTGGAGAATTATTTCCCTACTCTCCTGTGCCTCTGGATCTAAAGGCAGAGCTACTCAGCTGTTTAATCTGGCCTGAGTCCAGGGCTGCATTCCATGGTGAGATGCCAAGAGCAGCGATGCCACATGGAACAGGAGTTATCTTCTGCAAACTCACAGCGATCACAGCACAATTTGTATTTCAGCTGATAGAAAGAACCATCTCGTGGAGTTTTCTTGTCTCATCAGGAGTGATTTTCGTTCGGGCATCTAAATTTTGTCTCCTTAATCAGAAGATGTACGAGAGGCTGTGATGGCTTCACTGTGCAGCATTTGCCAACCCCTCCATCCCATGTCCATCGAAATGCTGGGCCCTGCCCTCCCTGAGCGTGTCTGCAGTCCTGAACTACAGCAGAGGCTCACAAATTGCAGAGAGCAGCCATTAAACGTGGGTTTAAGTTACACAGACAGACTATTAGGTGCTGAAATCTAGATGTGTATGGAAAAGAAATACTTTTTTGTCCATTTTTGCACTTTACCACTTGTCAAAACTGTCGAGGTGGGAAAGCCAGTTTGCTTTCTGTCCTTCAATTTAAAGTAGCTGTATGTGATGCCCTTTGAATTAATCCCCACTCCAGTCTGCTATCCCTGTTCTGTTTATCAGCTTCCAGAAGTTTAGATGATACAAAATGTATACATTTGAAGTGGGAAAATGAAGGTGTTTTCCTTCTGGTGTATGAAAAACTACTTACCCTCTAACTTCTCCTCTAACACTTGAAGGAGAAAAAAAGAGTCCAGGAAAGGAAGGATTTTCATTAAAGCACAGAACTCAATCAACATTAAGGTACCACAAGAAAAAAAAGAATAAAAGCCAGGAAATCATGTTTATAGTCATTGTTATCACCTGGTATCTCAAAAAAATATCCAACCCAAACCACATGGATGCAAACAACCAAAAAACTATTGAAGAGTAATACAAAGAAATTTCATCTCACCTGCAGCATCTCTCCACTTTTCCTCCTGAAGCTACTTCCATTTCGACATGATTTTGAATTTGCTAGAAATACTCAATTTGTTTATTACAGGCAATGTAATCTCTTTCTGATACGGGGACACTGAAGTACCTCTTGGTGCATCAGGGATGGCCTATGAGCAAACACTCCTTTATTCTGAGACATCCCCTGGGTGGACACGGGCTTTCAAAGCCGGCTGCCCCATTTCCTGCCGCGGGAGGGTTTAAATAGCTGCCAGGATGGGGCACACCTGTCGCACCAGGCGAACAGGGGCGTTAGGAGCCTGTTTCATTCTGTCTCAACACCTTCTGTCAGGGGCATGCAGGGGAGGGCTCGCCCGTGGGCCAGTGCAGGAGGCAACCGGGAGAGGATGGCAGCAAGCCCTGTCTGAGTGGAGGCTTTGCCTGGCACCGTGCCCCGTCTCGCACGGGACGTGCCGCCGGCAGGAGAGCGCCAGGGACACTGCAGCCTGCGGGGCGTGTCTCCAGCCCGATGGAAAGAGTCTCCAGCCGGACAGAAAGGGGTCTCCAGCTGGATGGAAAAGGGTCTCCAGCTGGACGGAAAGGGGTCTCCGCCGAAGCACTGCGCTGCAGCCTTGGAGCGGGCCAAGGCTCTCCGGCCATCAGGCGCACTTTGGGAGCGGCCAGGGGCTGTAGAAGCACCTGAGACACGAGCTCGGGGGATTTTTGGCTCTTGTGTTGCTGCTTTGGCTCTAACCAGAGGGGCTTTTGGGTCTTGTCCTTTCTGCCCCACTTTCTGGCTCCGGAGATTTTTGGCTCTTGTGTTGCTGCTTTGGCTCTAACCAGCGGGGCTTTTGGGTCTTGTCCTTTCTGCCCCTCTTTCTGGCTCCGGGGATTTTTGGCTCTTGTGTTGCTGCTTTGGCTCTAACCAGCGGGGCTTTTGGGTCTTGTCCTTTCTGCCCCGCGTTCTGGCTCTGCTGCCCTCGCTCGCCCTGGCTCACTCCTCGCTCGCCCTCTCACTGGGCTGGACACCGCTGCCCTCCGAGCCTCGTGTGCAGCCCGTGTCCTGACGTGTCCCTGCCCGTGTCCCTGCCCGTGTCCCTGCCCGTCTCTCACCGTGCTCCACCGATCCAGCCCGTCACCCTGACCGTGCCCAGGGTCCCGAGGGTCCCGCCCGCTCCGCACTCCCCTCGTGTCTGGAGCCGCGCCCGGACACCCCCGGCCGCGTGGAGCTCGACGGCACCGCCCAATCTTGCGGTGCGAACGCCTGCCTTTTCGCTCTGTCTTCTCCCTCTCTCTGTCCACCCCTTCTCATTTTCCTTCCTCCTTCCCTGTCTTCTCTACCCTTCTTAAGCGTAGGGCAACTCCCTTTTCGTTCCCAATAAACGGCTCTCAGATACAGCATTGTCTTGTTTGACTTGATTTCGTCCTAAGCCATCTGTTCTAAAAGAACTCCTCGCAGCACCCCCGACTCCTTGCTAGAAGATGATTCTTCCCCGACACAAAGCTATGAGTTTAAATGATAATGACGTACAAGGAGGTTTTACAAGCAGCACATGCAAGAGTGATTGGCAAACTGGTTTCTGCAGCAAAGTCCAGGTGTGAAATAAGCAGGTGTTTCACGATGCTGCAGGTGCTGTGTGTTTCCACATTCCCCGGATCTTCCAGCTCTCACACTCAAGGAAAGTGCAAAGAGGATGCAAACATAAGTGTCTTGGCTTGGTATCATCCTGTAATGCTTCGGATGAGAGGGAAACATGGGAAGGATGTAAGGGTGTGGAAGAGGAGACTCGTTAGGGAAATGTACAGCAGCATATTGGAATTGTCCATTCCTATTCTCACAAAAACACTTGCAGTAAGAAGGAAACAATCGGAGAAAAATTAAAGAAATGTATTAGCATTTAGTGGGTAATTGNTGGAATTGTCCATTCCTATTCTCATAAAAACACTTGCAGTAAGAAAGAAACAATCAGAGAAAAATTAGCATTTAGTGGATAATTTTATACAGCCTTCCAGATACCATAAAATAAAAATCAACCAAAATGGAAGAGAAGTCCTGGTTGGTTCAGTGTATGTTAAAGGTGTTGAATGTTTTTCCTATTGAAATGAGTTGGAGCTTGGAGAGATGTGTGAAAGGAGATTGAAGAAGACACTGGAAATACAAAATGAGCATCAGAGCAGACAACCTTCCAGTCTGCACCCTCACCTTTTACGAGTTCCACCAGCGCTGGCTCTGAGCTCCCGTGGCCATGTCTGCACTGGGCATCCCAGCCCCCATCCCCTCTGGAAGGACGTGGGAACCACTCAGCCGAGGGCTGTAAAGGGAATGCCACCACCTCTGAGTGTGTGAGCGTCGGGATTTACCTGAGGAGCAAAAACCAGCAAGCAGTCACAGCTGTTCTGGGCATTACACAGCTTCTCACCCCTGGAGGCTTGGAGGCCTCCAGAAGGACACTCTGGGAAGTTTCAGAGCACCGTGCAGGTGGAGGGGGACCTCTTTCAGCGTTTCAAACTGTTTCTCAGCCTCAGGGCTGCACGTTCCAAGCAGGTTTCGCTTGCACATTGCCTCTTTTCCTTTGGACAGAACCGCCTTGCAGGTTCACCTACCCTGGCTTCAAGGTTCAAGGCAAAGGCACAAGACCTTCCCAAAGCCCTGGGAAATGTGCTCACTTTTGAAAAGCTTTCCTTTATTGTTTTAATGAAAATTCACCATGGTTCTAATGGAAAAAAAATACCTTAAACAGACCTTTAACAAGAAATATAGGAGGGAGGGAGGACTCATTAAGTGTGAAGTTTGACAAGTATTAGTGAAACAAAAGATCCCAGCACACAAGTTTAAATACCAGATAACTCTGTCACCCTCTGATTGCCAGGAGGAGTTAAAATTCAGGTCTCCTGTCTGGAAAAAGTATTACAGGAATATATTCTGAACTTTGCACGGTTCATTTTTTGTTACGAATTAGATCCATCATGAGATTTATTGAGATGCCTCATGTTTAATAAAATACTCATAACAGTTTGTGATATTTCACAGGATAAATAACAGGATTGTTAACTGTGTTTGTATAGCAGGCCTCAGGATAATAAATGGTTCATTCAATAATGAACTGACAACAAGTTATTCAGGTTATAAAAATATGGGAGATAAGAGTCAAAATAACAAAACTCAAAGAATCAGACATTCAGACAACATTGGAGTCCAAAACCAGGTTGTCCCATCATTTAAATTATGAAACCATTTGAAATAAGAGGGTGGAAATTTCCACATAAAGAATTTTCCAAGCCAAATCCACAACAGGACAGTGGAGACAACTGTTCTTTTATTTCCGACACAGCTCAAGACATCTCAATCTTCTCATGTTTTTCAAATCTAATAAAAGATTAATATCCTTTTAGAATAAAATAATATAAAAGTATCTGAAGATAAACACATAAAAATTATTCATCCTGTCTCTGCCCCTCAAAGAACGCATGAACAGAGAAAGTTCAATACATTTTAAAAAATACATTCTTTAGAAAATACGAACAAGTGAAGACTCTCTGAGTATATTTGACTTCTAAATAAATTGCTTTCTTTTTTGGAATTGCTGAGAAGGCAGACACTCAGTGAGGTCAATGAGACTTACTGATTGCACAGTGTTACGGAAAATTAGGCTACTTATTTGGGAACTAAATATGGATGTTAAGAGCATTCAATGAAGTCACACTTTTGAGCATTTTGGAGCTGGCCTACATTTTCAAAGAAAACTTTGAGACTTTGAGCAATAACTTTTTTTGGAAGAACCAGATATTTATGATGTCCTTCATAGCAATTAAAGGCGATTCACAGAACTGAAAAGATGATTTGGGCAGGGGGGCGGAGGTGGCTTCAATTCCTGTAAGGAGACATCAATTTGCAATCAACTCAACTTAATTAGGGTGCTCCCAATTCCTACCAGTTTTAACTCTGAGGTATTTAAAGGACAAGGAGCGGGTCCCCAGGATGGAGTTTGCCTGGCAGTATTTGATTCCCACCTGTATGTCAGGATAAAAAGTGATGGAAAAGAGACAACCTAAAGAGGAGGCACGAAGGAAAGAGGAGCAAATAACCACTTTCTGTTATTAGTGTGATTGTTCAAATTCAAAGAACACTCTCCAAAAGTCCTTCTCATCTATTTTATGTCCAGGCCAGTTTATCTCCAAAGTTTGCCCATCTGAATGTCAGCAAGAAGCTGAGATGTTCACGTTCTTTAATTCTTTGATGTTCACAACAATAAAATGACCAAATAATAAAAACTTCGCTCTCTCCCCCCCTCCAACAAAAACAAAAAATAAAAATGAATGTTTGAAATGGCCATTTCAAACTAAAACAACTGCTATTGCTATCAATTTAAGTAATCACTTTCCCAGCTGACAGATGCAAAGCTCTCCCTTCACATAATGACTTTTCCAGCTGACGAGAGTCAGGGAACAGGAAGTGTATGTGGGGATAAGTGTTTGGGAATTAGAGGACAGCCAAAGTTTGTGGCTACCTGTATTATCTGCAGGAGGTTATTTTACTTCTACTGGCACATTTTTATCTGAAATCAGCATAAATGAATCTTTAAAAATATGTTTACTGCAGCAGGATACTTTTTTTACAGTACTAGGCAATTTTAAAAGGTTTTTTTTTCTTTTTTGCTTGACATTAAACTCATTCCATAAGGCAGGAGCTGCAGTTTTCACCAGAACTGTCACAGGGCAGGGAGAAAATGGTACATGGTGTTTGTTTCTGTCTGCACTCCAGCCAAACCTGTTCCCTGATTTCCAGCAGGGTTGGAAATGCAAATGCCTCCTGGCTAAAAAAATAAGGATCTTTTGAGAGATGGCCCAAGTCAAGAAGTGGCAAACTGCACTGTATTCAGACCCTTCCCTGTCCTGTGGAGTATTGAGGAAGTTACTCCCAGATTGCCAAAGGACAGCCTCAAGTCTTACCCGACACTTGGGGCCTTTTTGCACACCTTAAATCATCACTGCTTCCAGGCGTGGCTCAAAAGATGCAAACAATCAGCCAGTTCCTAAATAATACCCTGCTGAGCTCTTAGAGGCCACGCAGAGTTAACTGTCCAAAGTGGGGGGTTTTACTCACCTGGACATGCCAGAGGGGACACACCGTGTCCTTGTCCTGTGAGAGAAGAATGTGCTCAATTCTCTGTGCAGCGGGAAAGGAGATGCCACAGCAAACCTCTCCCTGGAGCTGCCAGGAGAGTGACACTGAAAATCTGATGCCAGCTTCGTGACTTTTGCTGTAGACCAACATGTCAGACACCGCTAACTTGCCCTAAAGTAACAGAATCTCCGTCCTACATAAAATAACTCTGCTGGGCTGGTCGTCATAAAAAGTTATAACCCAACATCAAATTTTAGCTTTTACCAGGAAAAGAAAGGCTGAGGAAGTTCGGCTACAAGTCTGTAAAAGTATCACCATAAGCCAGCACATACGACTGTCAAGCTGATATGAAATGAAATATTCCTATTCGTGATAACAGACTGAAATTTTTATTGGGTTTGACCAAATCAGAAGCCAAATACTGGGGGGGGTTTAATCTTGAGTTCCCTATCCTGCAATATTAATATAGTAAAAATCAACAACAATAAAAAAACCCTACAAATTTTATAACGAAATAAAAGAATAAAATTACTGAGCAGCTGTATCAGTCTTCATGTGAATGATACCCCAAAACTACAAGAGCAGTTTTCAGTTTTTCAATTTAACTCTCGCCTTATTATGCCTGTTTCTATTTCTTATCTCTCGATAAAATTTGCTTTTTCAAGTTAAACTTCTCACAGTCATAATAATAAATGGAATATGAGGCTTGAACTCGGTGTCTGTGTTTTTTCTCTTCTGCTTTCACTGGAGGGATAAAACAGGGTACATGAGAAAAGTAACACAACACAGAGTATGGAATGGAAATGAACTATTAAAGTCAAGATAAGAACTAGAGAGAGAGGCTCTGGAATATGTGTGGAGTGAAATATGCCCTGTAGAAAAAAAAAGAGTATATGTGAAGAAAAAAACAGCATGCAAAAGTAGCAGCATTACATGTTCATACTCCATGCTCCTTTCTTGTGAGACTCTGTCACATCTCACCCCAAAATTTTCCCTCTATTTGTGTATCTTCAGCACAGGTTTTTTTATAAAAATATGGGGTTTTATTAATAACAGCAAGGAGAAAAGAGAAGGGGTTGTGGCAAGATATGGAGTTTCATATATGAAAAAAGGAATGCACAATGTAAATAAATTGTGGTGGAGTCCCCATCCCTGGAGGTGTTCAAGGAATGGCTGGACATGGCACTCAGTGCTCTGGTCTGTCTGCTCTGCTCTGGATCTGTCACAGTTTGGACTTCATGATCTTGAAGGTCTTTCCCCACCTTAATGATTCTGTGATTCTGCAAGAGAGCGACTCCAGCCTTCCACAGAACCTCCCAAACATAGAAAGTCTGTTTCCTCATTAAACAAAATTCCTTACAGAGGCATGAGGGAGGTCTCAGCGCACACTGATGACAGGAAAAGCAATCCAAAGCTTCACATATTGTTTTATTTACTTTTTAAAAAATTAAACTCCATTGCAAAGCTGCTTTGGCCTCACACCCATGGCATCACACTCTATTACTTGCCTTTGAAATGCATCTAATAAACTTTAAAAGCCTATCCCTCCAAAAGCAGAGGCCATACAAATACTTAAGGGGTTAATAAACTCTTCCAGTGTACCAAAATCACAAGTTTTATACCTCAACCCTGTACAGTTGGAGCTCCTAGGAGAGGAGTAATTGCATTGTAGTAACGTTAAGGTTTGATTTAGGTTTCTCCATGGGCAGGATGAAGTGTGTCTTACTCCTCAGGTGTGAGACTTGGCCACTCTGCCTTTTGCAATATATTATCCCAACACTGTCAGAAAATGCTCAGCAGCGCCAGTTCTTAGTAAGCTGGGCGTGTTATAAATCCAGGGGAAGGAGGGGATTTCTTATGCCAACAATGCTTCTCAACCTTTACCTTATTACCACACTTCTTGGCTGCTTGGAGATAAAAATCTTTTAAGCTTTTTTTTTTTTTTTTTTTTTTACTGCTTGTGCGTGAAATCTCAGATAACGGAGCCAAAGGCAGGGAAAGTTCAGGGCGGTTTTACGACTCTGTTTTATCAAAAATTTTGATCTACAGAGCCTGAACTCACAAATTCATGGCTGTGGGATGAGGTCAGTGAAACCACACCCATTCCCTCGACAGACCTTCCTTTGCCTGTAGCGGACAGCTTTACGTGGGCTACAGAAACATGCCCTGAATGAGGAGAAGCCCTTGCCCCTGGACTGAATGCAGGGCCAAGTAAATCAGGAATTCTCTACGTGGCGGATCGCCGCTCCGTGTGCGCTTGAGACTCTGGATCTGTGAGTTCTGGAGGTGAAGTCCCTCTTTAATGAAATTCAGCTGAGCAGGAATAGCCTAGAAACACCAGCAGGAGCGCCGAGGGAGAGTGACAAGACAGGTTTGGCACAGAGGGATGCATGAAACAAAATACAGTGAAGATTTCCAGAGAAAAAAAAATGTGGATTGTCTTGTAAGAGGGGAAAGTGTGCGACACAAGGAGCAGGGAGGAATGGCAAACACATGTCAAGCAGCACATTTTATTTACCTTTCATTAGCATGTCTTCCTAGGAGAAGGTTAAATACTCCAGGAGAGGGATGGGATTTTTCTTATGTTAACTAATCCAGACAAAAGTGAACGGAGATTTGCTTTCTTCAGCATTCATTGATATTAATTGCTTTATTGAACTAGCTATGGGAACATGGATTTCCCAATGCCAGCATAAAAGGATCATTATTTATAAGCTAACTGATCCCACAAATTCTACACTTAGCTCAACATTTCCTTTGGAAACGCTGTAAGGATCTTTTAAAAAATCATTATATTTCATACTTTACACTAAGGCACACCAGCTAAATGATACAGGTTTTCCAGGAAAAGAAAAACAAGTTTTTAAGGCTCAAATAACAGACCCCGAATCAGCTCTGAAATGCTGCATCTCATTACATTTTCCCTCCCTTTAGTTTTCAATCTCTGCCTTTTCCCCTGACTTACAGGTGTCCTTAGTTACAGCCATCAGCAAAAACAAAACACATATGCAGGCTATAAATCTGTATTTGTGTACTAATTCATAAGAGTAAAATATCTTCAGTTGCTCCTTCCAATTTCCTTTCCCTGTTCAATTCATAACTGCAGTATATTGGGCTGAAGCTTTCAGGAACTCTGCTTTGTCCCAAAAGGTTGGTTAGATGGAGACCTGCAAACGTGGATTCTGGCTTCAAGGGAAGTTATTTAGCAGCAGAGAATCCAAAGCACGATAAAAGCGACTAAATAAGCACTGCAACCTTTAAGCAAAGCACTGAGTTGTCACTGTAACCCTTTGGAGATAGATACGGATCGCTCCGTCCGTCAGAGTTCATGCAAAAATATACCAAGAAGTTAATAAATTTGAAAGAGAAGCCAAGAATGAATGTTAAGTTCTTTTGTTCCAATATATCCTAACAATGATTACAGCATTGCTGCAGTTAAGCTCAACTTTGCTGTTCAAAGGACC
The DNA here is from genome assembly GCA_013398955.1 of Callaeas wilsoni. NCBI lineage: Eukaryota > Metazoa > Chordata > Aves > Passeriformes > Callaeidae > Callaeas > Callaeas wilsoni. The sequence continues at coordinate 12,192 of VWPU01014608.1, read as the reverse complement.
AATTTTGGGGCTTTATGTGCTGGTTTAAATCATAGCTGAGCTAAACATGGTATGCAAATAGCAGAGTGATAAATGTTTGTTTTACTTATATTCCTTCCTCTTTATATCACAGTCAGAATCCTTCACCAAACCCCCCAAAAGCAATCATTTTTGGCATAGTTTAGATGCCAAATTTGCAAGCTACAAAGGAAGAGCAAGAATATACTTTATAGTTACAATCACTCTTTCTCTGTCAGAGGGAGAGAAAAAACACTTTAAATGGCCTGTAAAGAAGCAAAATATCCTTGGAGAAGACACACTTGACTAGAAAGATCATATTATTGCACAGAATTAGGTTAAAGCAGATCCAAAGGTGAGAAAACCTTTTGCCTGGGACAAGCAAAATGCCAAGATGCTGAACTTACATTTGAGGATCCTCAGCCAGGTGCGACACTTCTAGGGTTTGCCTTATTAATGCAAAAAAAGGATTATTAAAAATAGGTATTTTACATAGATATTGTTGATAATCTGTGTAGGAGAAGTGCCTCATGGTTGTGCTCATAACCAAAGCCTGGACATGACAACCCTTGGATTAAAGAGATGCCACTGGTTTGCTCCAAAGCTCTTCAGAAGAATAAAGGGAACAAGTGAAGACAAATATTTCCGTTCTTAACCAAAGTGTCCATCAAGTTTCTAGTTAAGGAACCAGTTTTGAGGATGGAATTTCCAAACTTTGCAGTTTTCAACACGTTCAGAAGAAAGGACTGGCTGTCCACGCAGGATAATAGGACTTGACACATTGTGACGTGTTGATGACCGGGACTTGAGAGGGGAAAAAAAAAAAAAAAAAAAAGAGCTTAGAGGGCTTTTAGAGAGAAAAGGATCCTGGAGCCACAAAGTAAAATAGCCAGAAATTACCAGAAATCCAAAATTCTTAGAAATCCAAAATATGAAACAAAACTTCAAGTTTTCTTACCAAGACATTTCATGTTAGACCATTACCACAAAGGAAAGGAAGCACTTAGGAGCCTCCTCTGACTTATTTCCAAGACAGCATTTTTTAGCTCTTTCCTGTGCTCCCATTGCTGTTCCCTTTGCAGAACATTTCAAGGTTTCGGAATCCATTAAATTGAAGATTTAATTGAGCCTATGTTGCCAATACATGGCTTAGTTTAGTATTATTTGTGGGTACATGTGCAAGTGTGCACATACACGCTGTAAACTTGGAAAGGGACCCAAGGCTTGCTTAGGTGGAACTGGTCACACTGAAGTGTTCAAAGGAAAACCTTTTAAAAAAAAAAAATCTTTACATCTTTTACTCAAATTGGGCTGGCATGGAAAATCGTGTTCATATTGTACTCATTTGTGGTCTGCTTCTCAGGAATTTTAACAGATGACAATTCAAAGATAAATTTGCTTTAAAAATAAATGATGAAAAATAACTGGCTTCCCGGCTCTTATTTCATAATCTCGAAAGTATGTTCAGATTTATATAATTAAAGTAGAAAATAGAAGTCTAAAAATGAAACCCGGGTTTGCATTAGAGCAGCCGGCATTAATAGGATTCTTCTTCCAATTCCTTTGTTTTCTGCTGTAGCACCAAACTCCACCATGAGTGGGGGAGACCTGGAGTTCTGGCCTGCTCAGGTTGTGATTGATGCCACAGCCCATTAAAACATATCCATGCTCACAACTGGGCAGGTGCTTTACTGAGCTAAAGCCCAAAGCTGGGACACTTTGGAACGATTTTTTCCCACCTATTTATGAATTGTGGCTTTTAGCACTCATTCCCTTCCGTAATTGAGATAAAAAAATAATACTAATTTTCTTTCCTTCACAAAGCAATAATTTGGAAGCTGAGAGTGTCACTCTGTAACTCAAAAATAGTAAAAAGGGCCAAAAGAGCTCAAATATGATCCTGAGGGAGATGTAAAATCTAAGGTCTGGCTGCAACATTACAATCAGCTGTATGTCTATCTCTGGAGGGCAGCAAATTGCCTTGCTGGATGTGGAACTGAGCAGTCACCCAGCTCTGGAGTCCCCAGCACAGGAGGGACATGGAGCTGCTGGAACATCCAGAGGAGGCACCAGGATGAGCAGAGGGATGGAGCAGCTCTGCTGGGAGGAAAGGCTGGGACAGCTGGGATTGTTCAGCCTGGAGAAGGGAAGCTTTGGGGTGACCTCATTGTGGCCTTCCAGGACCTGAAGGGAGCCTGCAAGAAAGGTGGACAGAGACTCTCTACAAGAGCCTGGAGGGACAGGACAAGGGGGAATGGCTTCAAACGGACAGAGTAGGTTTAGACTGGGTGTTAGGAAGGAATTCGTCCCTGTGGAGGTGGTGAGGCCCTGGCACAGCCTGACCAGAGCAACTGTGGCTGCCCCTGGATCCCTGGAAGTGTCCAAGGCCTGCTTGGATGGGGCTTGGAGCAACCTGGGATAGTGGAAATTGTCCTTGCTCATGGAAAGAGGATTGGAATGATCTTTAAGCTGTCTTCCAATGAAAACCTTTCTATGATTCCATGCTAATAGCTACAAGCTTCAGAGAGGTTCCAAGAAATTTTAAAGATTCTAAATAAATGAGCAAGTGAAAGAGAAAATACAGGTAGAAGTCAGCTTGCAGAACCAAAAAATCTGTGGCCAAGTAACACAGTGCAGCTAGTTACTCCTCTGAGCATTGTTAACACAATGAAACTCACACCTAAAACGAAAAGAAAGCACAGTTCAAACAGGGAATCAGTGCAAGAAGCAATGCAAAACCACAGCCAAATTTCACCCTGGATAGGCCTCAGCTCAACTCTACAGTTATTCTTTTGTCCTCTGAACTTTCACCAGCTCTGAGGTGTTTGGGTGAAACATAAATTTGATATGAATTTGGAAAATCAAAAGCTGGTGCTAGTAGAGACATGGAATCAAGAACAACAATTTCATAAGCCAAAACCAACAGAAATAAAGTTGTTTATGCTTCTCTACCAATTTAGATTTTCAGGCTACCACATCAATTCAATGAAAATTTCAGTGACATTCTCATCCATGGGATTGCCTCTTTCTCCTTTTCTGTAGGACCTGCATAAACCCTGGGTGTTGACCATCCCTTTCTGCCTGTCCTTACACCCTTTTCCAGCTTTACCTTCAGAGTATTGCACCTCTCCCTCTTTATTTTATTTTATCTCCCCTTTATTAAATCCCATGGTTTCTTCAGCAGCTCAGGTGACATCCATCCTCTCCCTGCTGCTCCTCCCCTCATCCATATTTACATCATGTCTGTTCCATGGCCGTCTTTCCCATTTTTCCGTATCTGTGACTTCCATGGGGGCAGTAAGAAATCAGCTTCCTGATGAATGGCTTGGGAGATGAACATGTATTCATTTATTGGCACACATCCTAAAATAATTGAGACCTGCTAAAATGACATCTTGATACATGATATGAATATAACATGACTGACTAGATGATCTACAAATCTAAGTCACCACTCATTCCTTGTCATGTTCAGTATTGTGTCTAGTTTTTCACCAAATTATTTGAGTCAGGGTCCCAGTCTTCATGTGTGTTTTTAGAGGTTTTACCGCAATAGGATTCTGACATAAATTGTAGTTTTGGAATTGCCAGCAATTTTGTTAATAAAAACAACAATGATAGAGCAAAACAATTCCTTGAGGTAGGCTAATCTTTTAAGCTGTAAAAGCCTGGATTGATTTCCAAGTACTAACTCATTTCTTGTGGATGAGAAGGATTGAGCTTCTTTCTGGACACCAAAAGTAAAAACTGAAATTGAAAACTCCTCATCCACTCGCTGAGCAGAGTGGAATTCCAGTACCTGGAATCACCAGATGGTGTGGGTTAGAAGGGAGCTTAAAGGTCATCTGCTTCCCCTACAATCAACAGGGACACCTTCCACTATCCCAGGGTGCTCCAAACCCCGTCCAGCCTGGCCTGAGACACTGCCAGGGATCCAGGGGCAGCCACAGCTTCTCTGGGAACCTGTGCCAGGGCCTCCCCAACCCTGACGGGGAAGAATTTCTCCCCAATATCCCATCCATCCCCGCCCTCTGGCAGTGGGAAGCCATTCCCTGTGTCCTGTCCCTCCATCCCTTGTCCCACGTCCCTCTCCAGCTCTCCTTGGAAGGGCCTTCCTACTCCAATTGAATACCCCAAAATCTCTCAGCTTTTCCTCAGTAGAGGTGTTTCACCCCCTTATCATCTCTGTGGCTCTCCTTGGAACCCTCACCAGCAAATCCATGTCTTTCCTGTGCTGAGGACCCCAGAGCTGAACACAGCAGTACATTAAATTATAGTATTATTCAAAATTCATTCATATTAAAATTCAAAAGGCCTTGTCAAATTGGAGAAAATACTTAAAACTCCCATCTAATTAGAGAAGGAAAAATGCACCTTTTATGGTCAGTTAGGAATAACCAGGGTGTTAAACGCAGAACTGGGGAGGTTCTGTTAAGGCAACAGCTCTGTAGGACAGTTCCAAAAATCAGAATCTTAAATGCTATGATACTGTAGAAAAAGGATGCATAACACCTCAGGAAGTGTGCCTATGGATACAACTGGAAATAATGTGGAATATTCTTCTGCTTTCCTTGGTCTTTATAATACGTGATCCAAACATAATGCTATAAACAGTCATTAAATACCCCGGTCAAGAAAGATGTGGACAAATTGGAGACAGACTAAAAGAGAAGAGTGGGAATGATAAATATCTAGAAAATCAGAATTTCAAAGAAAAAAGAAAAGGTGGGGAATTGGAATTGTTTGCTCTATAAAAGAAGAGACTGGGGTAAAACACAAAAGGAACAAAAATGCAAACAAGAAAAAAAAAACCAAAAACAAAATGAAACAAAAAATAAAAACCCTCTGGCTATTTTCTTTGATGAAATTTCAGGGAAAAATTTAAAAATACGTATTTAGTTGTATGGAAAACATTTCTTGAAAATGAGAAACATTTTGTGCAATTTCATTAGGATTTACATCCTTTAATGTGAGATAGACTTAAAATCTATTTTTAACCAAAGAATCTTATTAAAGTAAGAAGATTGCCTGGTTTACTACTTGTAGTTGTTTCAAGCAGTGGTGGCTGATGATGCTCTTTATAAACAATAGGGAATAAATTTAAACAAGCTAAAAGATGTTTAATGTAAAAAAACTGCAGCTTGAGAAAAAATATGTTGTTGTGGATTGCATATTTTACATGCAATTTATGCTGCAGTTTCTCTTCATTAACCACATCTCACAGATTTTTCAAAGCACCAGCATGAATATTATTAACATGTGTTAAAAATGTGTTTAAAATAATGTATAAAGCTCTGTGTTTAAAGGAAAACTTTAGGTATAATGAACAAGGGTGTCTGTATTTTATATATTGGTTTGTGTGTGTGTGATATATAACCCAGAATAAGTGTGCACAAATGCACATATATATTGCTCGTGTTTTAATTAAACTGAACTAGACCTTAACAAGAACATCTAATTCATAATTCTCTCATTCTGTTCTATAGATTCTTATTAGTTAAAGCAGATATAATCCATTCTGGAATGTGACACGTAGAAATTACCAGTATCTCCTTTTGCTGTATTCCTTTCCTTACCATTGGTTTCCTTCTACTGCAGGAATCTCAGGGAATAACTTGTAGCTTTCAGTTTTAACCTGCACTACATCCCCTTTGGATCCATCTCCCAAAATTGCTTTTGGTAGACTGGTATTGATAGAAGTCATTGATAATGGCAGACACAGGTCTTGAAAATGACAAAACCCAAGAATCTGAAGTCTGAGCAACCAACAATACCTTTCATTCCTGGTCTTCACTTCGTGCTTTATGCTGAGGGTGTCAAGGGTGAAGCCTCAGGAGGATTCTGGTTTAAGCAATCCTGGCTGATTCTTCAAGCCAAGCCTTGGTCCTGCTGCCTGGACAATGCTGAACAGAGGAGAGCATTGCCAGTGGAGTCATGCTGTGCCAGAGTTACTGGAGTCAACACAGGTTTGAGGATATCAAAAGTGTTAATTGGCCCTATAAACATTATGGTAAATTAGAATTTAATTCGGTGGGTTTATGCATCAACATGATCAGGTAATTCACCCAAACAAGAGCGTTTGTTGGTACCTACTGGGATATGGGACACGATCTGGAGACGTGACAAGACTTCTTGCACCAAGATTTCCGTGCCACACGTTGGAGTTGCGTCCTGCCTGTTGTGCTGCACTTCTGCTTGCTCCCTAAGCGTTTATGGAAAAGACATGATCCCAGCCTCCTGAGCTTTTTCTAATATCCAAATATATTCCACTGCCGAAGCAGAGACGTAACCAAAGCCCCCACCAAATCATAAGCACAGCAGATACATTTTTCTTCCCCCACCTCGTTCAAGAACCTCGGGTATCTTTGCTTCTGGTAAATGTTGTTTCCATAGTCGTGCATTTCTGCCCTTTACATCAGGCCATGTTAACCAACAGGAAGATAACAGCTAAAAATAGTGAGCTTCTCTCCTCTACCAGCAAGCAATCAAGTCTCCGAGGTCGATAGGCAACCCCAAATTCTTGGACTAAAAGTTAAGGCAGCCTTTCCCTGGGGAAAAGCTAACTTCATTTCTAAAACACATTTGATTTCCTTTTTCTAATCTCTCTGTAGCCTTTTTACACTGCTGCGTGCTTTAATTTTGCTTTCAGTCAGAAGTTTAAAAACTTTAGCTTCTAATAACTGGAAAAAAATGGTTATTTAAAGATAACTGCAACTTGCTTAACATGCCAGACTATCATATGCTCGCTGCTTTGAAGCTGCAAATTAATGACGAGCAGGAACAGTGACTATCTTTCAGAGGAAACTGACCTCTTTCTAATGGCTCATCGCTAATGTCATCTGTCTGCTGCATCTCATTATGGGAATTTCACGGAGTAAGAAAGTATCTTAAGGCTGTGCACAAATAAAAAGGACCTTCTAGTATTGAGCACTTTGAAAATTTTTGATCTCTCAAAATACCTTCCTTAGATACTGGTTTCCCCTTTTGTGCATGGCACGCTGCTTATGTCATCTATTCTCTGTGACTAATTATGTTAATTTTGTGCCATAAAAGTAACTGAAGGCTGTTAAGGAATAAAAGCTTTTGAGTGGCCTTATTTCATAAACACCCCTTTTGAACAAGGCGCATTTAGTCATATTTGCAGTAACAGAAAGAGTCTTGTGCTAAAAATACAACAAAGGCTCTTGAATATGGCCATTTATTCCTACTTTATTAGGTAATTTATGAAAAGTATGAAGGGAAGCCTTTTTGTTACTATAATTTGCATAAAGCTGGTGCCCCATTAATGAGATAACTTCCTGCCTTTTGTGTACCACCAGCTGGAAATAGAAATATAGGAACTTTTCTGTCTCCCAATTACTTAACCTGCTGAGTTCAGAGTTGGAGAGTAAACAGGATTCATATCAGTCAAAGAAGTTGATTTCTGCTGCTGTATCTAAAATATTTTTATTTAATTAAGGAGCCAGTGAAAGTGAAACATGAAAAATACACTAAAAGTCCATCAGCTCCATGAGACCAAGGCTTTAGACCTGTGCTTCAATTCTGCACCTGTCTTTTTGTGCTGTCAGTCACAATTAGTTGTGCTCCAGACTAGATCCATCACAAATCAAGGCAGACACGTAAACCCGACAGTTTGAAGGGCTGTGGGTGCCAAAGGATGCAGATGGGTTCTAGACATCATTTAAAAATCACCTAGAAACTCGATTGGCATCCAGGGCCCAGACACTCTTGGAAATCCCATTAATTGCCTCTGGTGCTAATACTTTAGATATTGTGATTTCGATAGAAAACTCCCTGCTCCAGGAGGAACAACTGAGAAGAAAATTCCTCCTCTATACTACCGATTTGTGTGCCAAAAGTTCAATCTGCCTTTGGATTGGCTCATATGGAGCAGTGATTCTTGTCACTCTGCTTAGAAACAGAGGTATTCACATTAGCTTTTTTTTTTTATCGGTTTTCCAAGCTAATAGCATCATTTTGACTGCTGAATTAAAGGTATTGTTTATCAATTGCAGCATTTATACATGAGGTGATAACTTAGCCATAAAATCAATGGACCAGCTCCCCTATTTAGATATTTTTACGCTGTTTACTATCTCCGAATTTATTTCAAGTGGCTTAATTATAATTAGGATAATGACAACTCCTTAAAAGTGTGCTGAAACATAGGCAGGACACAAAAAAATCTATGTATATAAAAGGAGTTTAAATTTCAGCTGCACAGCCTTTGTGTAGTTTCAGGTCAGTTTGTTGGAGCATTAAAAATTGTTCAGTGGTCAAATTGCTTGATTAGCCCTACCTGCCTAATTTGTTAAATAAAAGGCATCCCTTGATGTGGAACAGAGCACGTGACAGGTTTGTACCCACTCTTTGGTCGTACTTTGGGGATTCCCTGCCTTCCCATTGCAGGAAAGCTGCTCTCATCACCATTCAGCTCTAAAGGAGGAAAAGGCCATCAAAATCACCTTTCAGACAATCAAATGGATTCAGTCCCAGTTTCAAGAGTCCTTTGACACTCCCCTGTATATCTAAACAAATCACTGCAAACCCACATATCACCTCATCTAGTTAAAATATAGATATATTTAGAGTAGCTGCAATAGAATTTCCACTGTCATTTTAACTATGAGCTAAACCACGACTGCTGACAGGCTAAAGGTTGTCACAGTCGAGGTCCTAATTACTCTACAAATTGCAGCCTGATGATAAGATCCATCTCCCCTTGCTTGAGGCACTGGGCTGGGGAGGAAAGTCTCCAGACTGGTGAGGAAAGTCTGCACGGGCTCCTTTCAGGGGCAGCAGAGACACACAGACACCTCCAGACTGGGATTCGCAGCTCCAAATGGGCTGGTTCATTCTCAGTTTAGAAGCCTTGAGTACAGGCTTAGGAGGTACGAGCTAAGAATCCAATTAATTTAAGCCCAGTTTGCACTTAAAATAATGGTTTAAATTGTGTCTGAAGGGCTGTCTGAATTTGAATCTTCAAGCTGCTAATAATCACCTAATTTGCTGTGTTTCTACCTGTGGCAACAAATGAAGGCCACTATTTTTCCCAAACACCTTTCGGCCAGGTTTTTCTGTGACACATTAGTGACACTTGTTATTTTGTGCTGCCAGTTCGGTGCTAGAATGGGCTGCTTTGCTAAAAGACTGCATGGAAAAAAATGCACGTCAAGGGCCTGATAAAGACTTGGGAAAAAGATGAAGAGTTATCATTCCCAGTATAGGACATTTTCTGGATTAATGTGGTTGTGGTGCAGCAGCTCAGGCAGGCTGGGAGCATTTGGAGACATCGACAATGTCAATTCTCTCGTGTGTGAAATATTTTCATGAAGAGGAACCCATGGCACCAACCTCATGTCTCAGAAGAAGGAATTCCATGGAGACCTCTGGCCAGAAGAGCAGCAGCTTCCGAAAAATCCAGAACACCCAGAAGAAGTGTGTCCAAAACACCGACACACAGGAAATCGTGTTGTAGGGTTACAGAATAACATGGGAAACACAGAAGTGGGGGTGAGAGCATCTCATGGGCAATGCTGGAGCACAAATTTTTGTTCTAGACTGACATCAGGCAAAGTCACTTAAAAAACATTTTCACACCTGACAATGAATAAATAAATTATTAATACAGAGGATTTTCTCTCTCCCCACTCTCAAACCTCAAGACTTGTTCTTTTTCCTAGGCAAAAAGTCTTTTTGACCCTCTCACAAAATAATTTCTCTTTCATATTTCTCTTTACTTTGGCCTGAGTCCTGCAAAGGGCTGGTCCAGTCCCCAACCTGGAGAGGAGACTGCTCCCTGGGAGATGTCCCTGATGTCCTGAGGGCCTTTTTGTGCACCACCCTTGCTCCAGTCACCCCCTGCACTCTTCAGGTTGGCTGCATCCATCATCCCCTGGTCCTGCCCACGGCGTTATCCAGCCAGAGAGCGAAAGGTCAGGGAGGGTGACATAGGGGAGTGCAAGGTTCTCCTGCTCCTCTTCCTTTCCTCGTTGCCCACGGGTTCCAAACCTCAGCCAAGCACTTACCTGGGAGTTATTTTTGCACGTGGCTGGCCCAGAATGGCGCCAACCTTCCAGATCTTTCCCCAGCTGCACCACAGTGAAAGGTCAGCTGCTGTGGAGGGAAGGGAAAAGAGAGAAAAGTGCATCTTTATCTGCAGGAATGTAGGAATTTGCCTAGAAAGGCTTTGGGTGTTCAGTGTTTAAGATTCAGTGGAATATGAGTCTATATAAAACTTGAAATAAAAGCAGCCCATTGACCTATTTAATGGGACTAGTCATTAAAGCCACGAGAGCCAAGGAAAAAACAGCCTAATGAGGAATTAAAAAAATAAAAGAGGAATAAAAAAAACCCACCCCTCTCCATGCCCACTAGCCCAGGGCTAGCGTAATTAAAGTCAATGTAGAAATCTGCAAGAATCAAGAAACAAACAGTTAAATGCGTTATTTTTATCCCCATATTCCTGGCTGCTCATTCTCTGTGATTGGTTTCATTCTCAAATAAAGCAACAGCCTCTTGTTTGCTTTCTATTCTCTGCCTAATTTGGATAAATATAAACTTTGCTAGGCAAACCCAGAAAATCAGTTGTTACTCTGACTGTGGAGCTCTGATGAAGATTGTTTTGCGATTCTGATAATTACGAATATTTATAGTGCATGGTTTCAGAGGGCAGCACTAATTGGACAACGGTTTCTGGACTCTCTTCTCAAAGCACTTAAATGATAAATCAGTCACCAAAGACAGATAATATAAATAAAGTGATAGTCTGGCTTTCCTTCTCTCTTCCTTTCTTCTGATTTACAAAACAGCTCCAACGAGCTGTCTGTGGCCAGAAAGCCAGTCTTACGCCGGGGTTAGAGCGTTGTTATGTCTGTTTACAGTGATTTGGGAGACTAGAGGGGAAAAGTTTGAATCAACAAATATTTTCTGCATTCCTACTGGTAACTCCAAGGCCGGTTTTCAGGGTGGGTTTTTTTTCCTCCCTTGTCTGTTACAAGTTATGATGTGTGGATGAAGGCTTTTTCCCATGCAGTAATGACTGTATACTGAGATTTCAAGGGGCTGTTCATGACAATCCCATTTTCTGTGTAATTTCATGGTTGTCTTCTTGAATGAAGATATTGGCTGCTCTGAAGCAGGAGGTCAGATGCTCCTGCTCCCTTTCAGTATTGTTCCGGAGTATGTTTCCTTTCAGCTGATGAAAAGTAATTCATCATTTACACCCTTGAATTCTGCCAGCGTTTTTTTGAACAACTTTTCTTTCCCCGTGGTACCTTGGGCCCATGAAAGAGATAAATAGGTTCAATACAACGCCGGGCCCCGGATCCTGGGAGCAGGTTTGGCCTTGGAGGCCCTAAGCTGCCCCTTTCTCATGATGGAGTTTGTCACCTTTCTACCTCGGGAAGTCAAATCCTGTCGACTCAGCCATCTCTCAGCCTCTCTGAAGTGGCTTTGGCACCCACTGGGGCATGTGAGCTTAAAATTGATTTTTTTTAAAGATCTGTCAAGTTCCCTTAAGGGAGCGGGCAGACAGCCGGCCCCAGGCCCGCACAAAGCGCTCGGTGTCCGGCGGGCGCCCGCGGACCTTCCCTGCCGGGGCTCCAGGTGCCCGGCTCCCCACGCCCCGGGAGGAGCTGCCCCCCGACAGAGAAACCTTCCTGCCTCCTGCCCAGAGCCTCCTTTTCCCTTTATCTGAGAAATAGAGGTGGCCAGGCCGGCTGGGGGACGCCTCGGAAGCAGGGATGCTCCTGGCTTGGGCACAGCACCAGGTGGTCACTGCTCACCTCTGCTCGGGACAGTGGGATCGTGTCCCCCACGTCCTGGGAATGCTCTGCACTGGGCAAATAATTCATGGCAACGCCCCACAAACCCTAAAAAATCAGTGCAGGACCGGTAATCACCAGCAGCGGAGATGAGGATGCAAGGAGAATAAAGATTTTCAGCTGAAAAAGAAATAAATATGTGGACATGTAGATAGATATATTTTAAAAAGATATATATATATAAAATATCTATTCCATTTGTATGTATTCTTATATTCACATATATTAGTATATAGCCATATATATTAGTATAAATACTTATAAAACCTATCTACTAGATATATATACATCATATATACTATACAATATACAGTGTATATTTGGTAAATATAGTATTGATTATAGTATAAATAATATTTATTGTATATAT
>VWPU01014605.1:0-46795 GCA_013398955.1 Callaeas wilsoni | reverse complement strand
AAAAAATTTATTTATTTTATTTAAAATGCTGTTATGGCACTAACAGAGCCTCGCTCCACTGTCCATGGCTGGATTGCTGTGCGTTATCCTGGATTTATCCTGGATCCCATTAGCTTTTAAAGCTGCTCAATCTGAAATTCACCCCAAACTCAGCCTGCCCAGAACTTCCCCAGAGCACAAACCCACATCGTGTCTCCAGCCCAGGAGCTGATCCCACCTTTACCTCTCCCTTCCCAGCCAGGATGGATCTTCCCAAAATCCCAATATTACAGCTGTACTTATAATTTTTAATGCTCCTCTGACCTGTGCCGAAGCCCCAAAGGAGCTGCAGGGAAGGAAGAGCTGCACATTTCCAGGTGAGACCGGCAGGTCTGGATTGAGGCAAAAGAGAAAAAAAGCCCTGCAAGACCCCGATTCCAACATCCCAACCACTCCAGGAGCTGTTTTGAGTTTTGCTGCTGCCGTTTAATAGCACAGCAAGCCGGGTCATACAATCACAGAAACCCGGGGTCACCCTGAGTGGAATTAAGAGTGGAATTAAAGTGGAAGTGAGAAATACCCAAGCAGGGCCTTGGCTGCTGAATCCCACTCCCCGCTGCTGCAGCCCCTGCACAGGCAGCCAGCTCATCCTGCTGAACACCCTGTCCAGTGTTGCTGCCTGCCCGGAACACGGCTCCCAGGGAGATCTCGCTCCGGCACCAGCCCCAGCCGGACTAAACTGATGCTAGTAAAAAGTAACGTCAGTGCAGGATTAATTTCCAGCGCAAGCAGGACTCCTCTGCTACCCCAGAGTCATTTCCCACCTCTCCCAGCCAGGGTCCATTCCCAAGGTGATGGATCAGGCCGTGCCTGCTCCTTTCCACAGTCTGTAAAGGGCTCAGGGGAGATAACTTCACTTGGGGAGCCTTCCGTTCAGCAGCATGGAGTGGCTGCTGCATAGAGCTCCACAAAGTCAAAGTCAAGTCAGAAGAACCTGCAGGTGTTGTTGAACACTGTCATTTCCCAACAAATCCTGGGGCTTCCCAGGAACCTGGCTTTGGCTTCTGCAGGCTGAGTGACATTTGTGTGCCTTTGCCAGTCAGGAACTCCCCTTGTCCAAGGGATCTCCCTGGCCTGGCCTTCGTTCCCCTTCTTCCTCAGCTGGAATCCCAGCCCTGCTGGGTGAGTCTGTGCTGAGATTCTGCCTCTCTGGAAATGAGGCAATTACTGAAGGACCGCTAATTGGAAATCCTGCAAGCCCTGGGTGGATTAAAGCAGATTAATGGAGAGAGAAGAGCTGGGACAATCTCCTGCATTAATGCAGAGCTGCTGGCCCTGAGCAGCTGCACTGCCCAGGCTCACGCAGGAGCAGCGGCTTTTAGAGAGGATGGATGGAGGGAGGGATGGATGGATGGATGGAGGATGGATGGAGGATGGATGGATGGAGGATGGATGGAGGATGGATGGATGGAGGATGGATGGAGGATGGATGGATGGAGGATGGATGGAGGATGGATGGATGGAGGATGGATGGAGGATGGATGGATGGAGGATGGATGGAGGATGGATGGATGGAGGATGGATGGAGGATGGATGGATGGAGGATGGATGGAGGATGGATGGATGGAGGATGGATGGAGGATGGATGGATGGAGGATGGATGGAGGATGGATGGATGGAGGATGGATGGAGGATGGATGGATGGAGGATGGATGGAGGATGGATGGATGGATGGAGGAGGGAGGGATGGATGGAGGGATGAGGGAGGGAGGGAAGGAAGGAGGGAGGGAGGGAGGGAGGGATGGAGGGAGGGATGGATCGATGGATGGACGGATGATGGAGGATGGAGGGAGGATGGATGAATGGATGGATGGATGGATGGATTTTACAGATAATGCCCACAGATGAAAGACTCCAAGGAAAGGCAGCATTAGCACAGGGTAAGAGCGGCCAATCAGAGGATGCTCCCACACTCCAGCCTTTCCCAACACGACTGGGATCCCTTCGATACCTCTCCCGGTGCCGAGGGACTCTGGAGAGCTGGGAGCTGTGGCTCGGGAGTGCCCCAGGCTCTGTCTGCTCTTCTTTCAGCAGAGCTGCTGTGACAGAGCCCTGGGGACACAGAGGGACCCCCGGGGTGGGATTCCCGGCATGGCTGAGGGAGGGCTGGAGCACCTGAGGGATCCCAGCGCTGCAGATCCATCCTGGTGTCCTTCCAGTCTCCAGAGGGGAGCTGCAGCCTGGCCTGAGCCCAGCCACAGGGATTCAGGGATTCCGGGGTTCAGGGATTCAGGGATCCAGTGCCACTTGCAAAAGAAACTCCCCGTGCAAGACTGAACTTTATCCCTCATCCAAACTATTTTTCACACCAGGATGGAGTCACTGCTGGGAAATCCTCCCAGAGCAGGATCCAGGATACCCCAGGGGATCCCCCAAGTATTCCCAAGCTCAGGAAGTGCCCTTGCCATGATTTCCAGGCAGGTTTGCAGCTGCTGGGGCACAGGCAGGACAGGGAAGAACAGGTTCAGGGATGGCGTCTGCTCTGGCTCCCTCCCTGCTGTGCCTGGGTTCCTTTGTCCACCCTTTCCCAATCCACTGGAACCACCGGGGCAGCACTGCTCCGAGGAGGGGGGACACAGGGAGCTCCTGATGGGACACAGCGAGGGAGGCTGAGCACCAGGGTGGTGCACAGGTGAGACCAGGGGGGTGCACAGGTGAGACCAGGGGGGTGCACAGGTGAGGGCACAGGTGAGACCAGGGTGGTGCACAGGTGAGGGCACGGCTGGGCCCCCACCCCCTGTGCAGACAGACCCACCCAGCACAGCTGGAATTCACTCCCTGGCCCCTTCTAGCTCTGGAATTTCAGAGTTTGGGGCCAAGCCCAGCCCTAATTAGTGCCAGCTCCTGTGCAGCTTTTCGTCTTCCAGGATCTGGGCTGAGAATATCAACTCCCTTTCCGTGGGTTTTTCTGCAGCTGCTGCCAGGGCCTGGATTTAAACCTGGGGAATTGGGCTTGAGAAGCTCCGTGCCTCATTAATAAACTGTGGAGCCATTAAGGGCACTCAACAGAGATTTCAGCACCATCTTTTTGCCATTGCAGAGTGAATTACACGACCTTCCTCCCGGCTTTAGGGAATGGCACAAGTGGCTTTTCCTGCACTTAGTTAAGGAAACAGCCATGGATCCCATGCCAAGGGCACCGTTTAAATAACAATTATTAGAGAGTAGATGAGAAACCTCTTTTATCTTCGGCCTTGATAGCATTTTAAAACTGATACCTTTCCCCCTCCATTGTTTCATTTACATATCAAAATAATTGCCTCCTAAATTCCACAGCTTGCTGCAGTCCTGGAGATAATCTGCCTTTCAAAGGATGCTCAGGCCCCTGGATGAGCCCTGGGCACAGGGAGCTCCGTGATGAAGCACAGGAATCCTTCAGGAAGGATCAATATCTCTGAGTGGATGTGGATGTCATTACCACAGTGACACGAACCCCCACAGAATCCTTTGCTTTTCATCGCCCCAGATCAATAGCAGAAAAAAATATACCCAAATCAACCAGGTTTTCCCTTTATTCTGGAATGAAAGCCGATTTTGATGTGTTGCATTTCTGTTAGTCCCAGGGAAAAGTCGGCTCTCAGCTCTGCCTGCCCAGCTGATGAGAATTCTGGTGTGTGTGGCTGCATCCAGGTCACCATGGAGATGCCAGGATGTCACACAGCCTGTGAGGCAGAGGGCAGGAGAGGGGCTCAGATCCCACATGGAGAATTGTTTGGGAGTCGCAGCCTTCACTTCAAACGTTCCCCACTCCGCTTTTCACTTCTGTTCGGTTCAAAATGGGAAATGTGGGAGGGCAGGGAGAGCGAGGAGGAGCTGTCCTCTGAGGAAAGGCTGGGCCAGGTGGGGTGGCTCAGCCTGGAGGAGAGAAGGAGCCAGGGACACCTCAGTGAGGCCTTTCAGCTCCTGAGGGGAGCCTGGAGGAGCGATGGCAACAGCCCTCACCCAGGGGCTGCTGCAGTGAGACAGAGTGTCACGGGTTTAACTAAAACAGGGGAGGTCCAGCCTGGATATCCAGAAGGGATTGTTCCCTGGGAGGGTGGGGAGGGGCTGGGATGGAATTCCCAGAGCAGCTGTGGCTGCCCCTGGATCCCTGGCAGTGCCCAAGGCCAGGCTGGCCAGGGCTGGGAGCAGCCTGGGACAGTGGGAGGTGTCCCTGCCCATGGCTGGGGCGGCACTGGATGGGATTTAAGGTCCCTCCCACCCAAACCATCCTGGGATTCTGTGAGGATGGATAAAGTGTGGGAGAGCAGAGGGACACATGGACATTTCACAACACTTCCACATGATTCAAGCTTCCCATAAACAGAAATATTCCCAACAAGTGGAAAAATGAACACAACAGCCTGACCTTCTCAAGGATGAACCTTCTGATTTCTTGTGCAATAGCAGGAAAAAACCCCTTTTTTGGTCTGGGGTTTTGGAGTCCTTATTCAATCTTACATTTAAAAAAACCAGCAAACGAACCAAAGAACCGGACCCAAACCCCAGAAATCCTGGGCTGTGTCTCATGTGGCCCAGGGACAGCCTGTCCTTGGGATCTAATGGGAAACTGCCCAGCACTGGCACAGCAAGACACTTCCGACTCCTTCCTGGCCCAATCCATCCCTGCAACAGCACAGAAATAATCTCCTCCTCTCTCACGTTCAAGCTTTAAGCACAAGAAGAATTTACGAAGGTGCAAAGACCGTCTGAGGAGAGGAAAGGGAGGTCTAGGAGGTCTCAAAAGTTCCATCAAATGGCATTTTCTCAGCTGTGGTTTCTCTCCTCGGTTTCATCCCACTCCTGTCCTCCCAGACCTGACACCGAGCTCAGGCACAAGTCCAGGACAGACACCTGGGGACAGCACAGGCTCCCTCCACCATAGCCTGGACTGTCAGATACACCTTAAACTCAGGACGAGCCCAGGCTTAGGCCTAACGCAGACTACAGATGTGGCTACAGATAGAGACACAGATAAATAATCTCTGTCTCTCATTCCTGAAGGAAGAAAAAGTAACCTCCATGGTTGGTATCTGCTCATGCTGCTGAGGAAACACCCCTGGACCTGAGGACAAACTGCTCCGGTGTTCTGGATCAGCTCCAGGAAAACCTGGGAGGGATGGACTCTTCCCGAGCCTCAGGAATACCAGGGGCTCCTCCAGCTCAGGAATAAAATCCCCTTGCACTGTCCTGCCTGTCAGGAAAGCTGCTGCTGCACCAGATCCCCGTGGCGTTCCAGGAGTCAGTGACAGATCTTGCTCCAGTTACATCATCTCCATCCGCAGAAATCCAAACAAAACATTTTATCTATTTTCCCTTCCAAGACGAAAAAAAAACCTCCAAACAAACTCAAACAAACAAAAAACCCCCAAACACAAAAACACAGGAGAGAGAGAGTCCAAACCCCATGGCAGCCATGAGCCAGCAGCAGCTCAGTCTGCACACCCAGCTGCCTGCTCCCCTCCCGGCGCTGCCGCGGGGTGACAAGGAGAGGGATGGCCCAAGTGACAGATTGCCCTGATGGCACAGGCTCGTGTAATAAAGCGAAGAAAAGAGAAATCTCTCTCTCTATCCATTTTTAAAAGCGTTTCCCCTCCCTCTCCATAAACTGTGGGAGACAAATTGAAGCTAAAGCGTCTTCTCCCTCCCGGCTGCTGCTGCCACGTCCCTGTCCCTGTCCCTGTCCGTGTCCCTGTCCCTGTCCCCCTCCCTGCCCCCCCCCCCTCCCCTCCCCCCCCCCCCCCCCCGCCTCCCCCCCCCCCGCCCCCCCCCCCCCCCCCGCCTCCCCCCCCCCCGCCCCCCCCCCCCCCCCCGCCTCCCCCCCCCCCGCCCCCCCCCCCCCCCCCGCCTCCCCCCCCCCCGCCCCCCCCCCCCCCCCCGCCTCCCCCCCCCCCGCCCCCCCCCCGTCCCTGTCCCTGTCCGTTCCAGCCCTGGCCCTGTCCCTGTCCCCGTGCCTGTCTGTTCCAGCCCTGTCCCCGTCCCTGGGCCCATCCCTGTCCCTGGCCCCTGTTCCCCTCCCTCTCCCTGTCCCTGTCCCTCTGCCTGTGCCCATCCCTGCCCCTGTCCCTGTCCCTGTGCCCATCCCTGTCCCTGGCTCCTGTTCCCGTCCCTGTCCCTGTCCCTGCCGCCCCGTGGGGAGGGGATGGATCTGTCACCTCCCTGTGCTGGGACCCCCTGCACTCCTGCAGCACCCCAGGAGCGCTCAGCTGGTGAAAGCCCAGCTCCTCCACCGGCAGCAATGCTCGTTTGGTGGGGCTGAGCAGCTCTGTGGGCAGCCCCGGAGGTGTTCCTGCACTCCGGGCTCTCCCTGACGGATTCCCAACTCTGGCAGCAGAGATTTTCCACTTCGGACCCTCTAAAGAGGCACCAGCCCCAAAGCTGGACCTGGAATGTACAACTACCATGAAAAAAGAGATGAATGGGGTGATAAAGAGAACCTCCTGCTCTGTGCCACTGCCGCAGGCGGCTGTGGGTGTTCTTTGCCCAAAGGAAAATGTCCCACTCTGGGGCTCTGCAGGGATGTGGCACAGGGGGGTTTGTGGGGCAGGGATGTGGCACAGGGGCTCTGTAGGGCTGTGGCACAGGGGAGTTTGTAGGGCAGGGATGTGTCACCTGTCCAGCTGCAGTTCATTGGGACAGGAACTGACTGTCTTCCTTTTCCTTCACTGCTCCCTTTCAGGAGTTGCCAATAAAACCCAAATGTGGTTTACGGCACAAATCACCTGCTGTGGAATGAATCCAATGGTGACTGCTTTCAGCCCTCTCATTAGAGAAATGAAACCTCCAGGTGCAACCTGAGTGTCAGCACTTGTGTCCCAGTGACCAGTACCACAAACTTTCCAGCCCGGCCCGTTTTCCCCGGGAGCCACCGCTGGTGGTGGCTCGTGTCAGAAGAGAATCCCAGGGCTGGATTGCTTCGTTTCCTCGGGAAGCCGAGCGGCAGCGGCAGGGATCTGTCGCTCAGGGAGAGTGAGGTTGCAGGGCTGGGCACAACCAGCCCCAGACGGGATTGAGGCGATCGTTCCCCTTCCAGCTGTCACCCGGCCAAGCCAATTGCCTCTGGAGAGCCTGGGACTGCACACGGTGTAATTTGAAGGAAAATAATACCGTGACCTGCTCCAGACAGCAAAGCTGAACGGCTCCGAGGCCACCAGATAAATGTGAGGCAGAGCTATGGATATAATCATTTAAGACCCGAAAGCGAGAGTAATGATTGAACGCTGGATTTCAATTATCCTGAGATAATTCAAATTACTTTAAATAGATAGCTGACCTACTAAAAACTGCCTGGGCACTCATCCCGCATGTGCTGCCCAATTCAGCTACTGACTGTTCGATCCCGTTCCTCCCTTTTTCGGAGCAGCAGGGGTGTCAGTGGCACTGCGAGGGTTCCTGTGGGGCCGAACCCGCAGTCACCGCTGATCCCCAGCTCCCCGGGCTCAGCCCCGTCCTCTCAGCTCTGCCATTTCCAGCCTGGGAAGTTCAGGCTGGGCCGGTGGCATTTCTGAGGATGAGCAGCTCAGCTGCAGCACGGGCTGGAGGAACTGCTGGGTTTGCTGCTTCAGGACCACCCTTTGCCATCACGGTGCTGGTGCCTCACCTCAGCTGAGCTGAATCCTTCCGCAGAAGCTGCTAAATCCCAAATTGCAGCCTCTGAGCTCCTCCGCAGCCCGGCCTCAGTTCTCAGAGCAGTCCAGTGATTCAGATCTCAGGAAGGTTCTCCAGCTGGCACATCGGGGCTGTTGGGTGGCCATAAAATCAGAGCAACACCCAAACATCCCGAGATCTTCCCCACACCACCAAACCTGGCATTCCTCTTGCCTGGGGGGCTCTTAAGCTCCTGCTTTTCCCTGGATGTTGCCGGGGGCTCAACTGCTGAGTTCTGAACAGGAAACTGCTCAAACACTGAGGGCAAACCTCTTTTGGGAGTGTCACCATATGGATCCTTCTATTTCAGCGTCATCCTTATGCTCTGGGAAGAGTTTCTGGTGCTGGAACCTGCATTTGGAAACGTTCCAGCTGCTCTCCGTGCATTTCCTGGGCACGCGGGGAGCCACACCTGCGCTGGAGCTGCAGCACCATCCCGGGGACATTCAGGGATGGGGAGATGGGATGCACCTGGTGATGACTCCTCCAGCTGCATCTGCTCCTCTGCTAAATGTCCCAACAATCTGCTCCAAGCGATGGATTCCAGCAGTTTGTGGAGCCTCGGGAGATGTGTGGAGACAGGATGGGCCTTTGCTGACTTTATTCATCACTGCTAATTGCTGAGCAAATGAGTGGGGAAAGATCCTCAATGTTCATGCTCGCTTGTGAGCAACTGGCTGCTGGAGATGCAGGTTTTATTGGCTGAGGGAAGGGAAGGTGGGGAAAGATGAAGAGCCAGGTTTAAGGGAACACTGAGCCTGTGTGGATGCTGAAATGCTGTTAGCAGGGAAATTTTCCCTTCTTGCACTCATTCTGTGAGAACTTTTCCTTTGCTGTGTAAGCTATGGAAACAATAGATAGGGTTTTTGTAAATAGCATTCATATCTGGTATCTTCTGACCTCGTGTACATTATATTAGGAAAAAACATTGCTAAGTGGGTGTCTGAGACTTTGCCCAATCACCCTAGGAGAAGTGTGAACACCGTTCAATTGCTTTATGGGACTAGAATATATAAATGGTACTGTAAATTTAATAAATAATTCTTTCCTCGCTCTGGACTCCTGCCCCGCTGCATCTCTGAACCCCCGCTTGGAAGCCCACAGAGCCTGGAACGCTGTTCCAGCCTGTTGTCACTGCTGGAAGGGCGGCACTAAAGCTCACGGCCAGCCCGAGCTGGGCTTGGACCAAATCTATGGAAGGAGCATAGCAAAGGCTTCTCAGAGTGAAATAAATTCCCTGCTGAGCACCAGAACCTCCCAAATCTTGCTGCTTGCATTAAGACGCAGATGGACAGAACGCGTTGCTGCAGATCCCAGGGCCCGCGTGGCTGCTGGCACGGGACAGGCTCTGCCACCACAGACTGCTTCAGCCCCGGCCCTGCTTAGAGAGGTCCCCACCTTTTCAGGGGAACGGGCCTGGAATGGAACTGCTGCGCGTGGAACCGTGCTCTGTCTGTGCCACGCAGCCCCAGCCAGCCCCGAGGGGCTGAACTGGGTTTTCCCAGCCCAGCCTGACCGGGCTCATTGGAACCACAGACCAGACTCCAGCCTGCATTAAATAAACCAGCACAGGAGGGGAACCTCGCCGGGGAAAGTCACACCCAAAGAAACACTGCAGCAGATCTTTCTGGAGTTACCAGCAAAGCTGTGAATATTTTTGCCCGTCAGGGTTATTGCTGGAACAAAACTCAGCATTGCCATTCCCAGTAAAACAAGGGAAGCTCTTCCATGGATACACGTGAGAAAGAGGAGTCATTGTACCACATTTTCTGCAGAAATCAGGAGGAGTAATCAGAAGCTATTAAACGCTGTTTTTGCAGCACAGCAGGTCTGAGTGGGGGCTTGGTTTCACTCTGGCCCCCGAAGGTGCCCATTGCCCCTGCAGAGCAGCTCCCGGGCTCACAGCCCCACTCAGCACCAGATCCAAAGCACAAAACCAGTTTGGCATCAAAAGCGTTAATTAACCAGCCCTAATTACACTGCAAATTGCTCTAAAATTGCATGTAATCATTTAAAAACCAAACCAGCAGCCGCTGCTCTGGGTTTGGAAGCATCTGGTGCCCTTTGGAAGATGATGAACGGCACCGTTTGCTCCTGATCATCTCTGGGTAAGCGGAGGGCCCCGCCAGGCTCCTCCTGGTTCATATTAATGGAGGAGCCTTGTGTTAATTGACTAAGAAAAAGTGGAATGAAACTAGTCCAAGAGAAGATGATTCTCAATGCCTCCCCTGGGATACCTTCAGCTTGGCCACAGCCATTAAGTTACACGGAATTCTATTTAGCAGCCCGTCCTAGGAACCATTAAATCCACTGACTCCTCCTGAACCCAGCTGAAAACATTCCCGGTTTTTCACCCGGGCTCTGCAGCATCCAGCCCGCTACAACTCCAGGTCGTTCAGTGGAAATTTCCTTTCCTCTCCGTGCCTGAGAAGCAGTGATGCTGAATGATTTTTGCCTTTTTTCCTTTTATATATTCTCAGTATTCTTTATGCAAACATTTGTAGCTCTGTAGCCTATTGTTGTATCCGTGGCTAGTTTTCCCCGTACTTTTCCCCACCTTTTCCCTTGGCAGAAAGAGAAAACACATTCCAAGGCCCCCTATCCTATCCTGGTTCTTCCTGGGAACCCAGGCCGAAAAACAGCGCTTCAAGACACGTTTTCATAAACAAAGTTTAGTTCCCATCTGAGGGGGGCGGATTTAGAAGGAGCGAAATCACCTCACCTCTTATGTCTCTAATTGGTTAATTTTGTCAATTACGCTAACTTGCTAAACTTCTAAAACTGTATTCTGTTTTAGAATACAGATTTATTGCCATTGGGATGGGCATTTTGTGGACATTTTCCATGTCTGCCCCTGGAGGCCTCCAATAAAGACCAGCCTTTGTATTACCTCCTACACTAATATTATCTCTAAAGTGTGTTGTTTTATTTCTAGGTTCTTTAGGGCATCAGCAGCAGTTCCTGGGCTCTCCCTGCATTCCTGTTCCCAGACTAAGATCCAGCTGTTTCTGACCCCACGGCTGATGGACACAGCACAGGAGAAGCAGCGGGAGAAGGGACACAGCAGAGCTGGAAGAAAGATTTTAGCTTTGGCTTCTCTTTGCCCTCCCGGACCAGCCAGAGCACACCTGCACATCCATCTCCCCTCGCACCTTCCTTCCCCAGGGCGCGACCGACCAGCGATAAAACCTATCAGCTCTTCATTAATTAAAAAACGATATTTGTGCGCATCAACCAGCCGGGGTGGGAAAGAGCAGCACAGCAGAGGCACCGAGGGCTGGCTGGCAGGAGCCGTGGGAGCCCCGCGCGGAGTGGGGCAGCGCACCGGGGCAGGGTGCGTGCCCAGGAATCCCGGCCGGGAGGGTTTCTGTCGCTTGTGCTGCCTTCGAGCGACCTCTGCAAAGGGACCTGCTCGCTCCGTGCTTCTCCTGAGCGGCGAAATGGAAGCAACCACGAGCCTTTCACAGCTCGCTGCCCGCAGGAAACGGGTCCTGCCGGAGCTGTCAGGAGACACATCCTCCTCCTCCTCCCCGGCCCATTTGGCCGTGTTTAAAGAGGATATTTAACAGCTTTTTTTTTACATTTCAGACGGAGCTGCCTCAGACCTGGTGGTTTCTTTGTTTCCAGATTGCAGCGGTGTGCTGGTTTGGACACAAATCCAGGGGGAAACAACCCCCAAAAGGGCATCTCTCTCTCTCTCCCTCTCCTGCCTGCCAGGCAAGCAGGCCCCGGCAGCACCTCCCCCACGGGTTCGGGAAAATAATTTCTCGAGTGAAAGTGAAAAAAACTATTTATTTAACAAACAGAGTCCCCCGCTGTCACAGGGAAAAAAGGATAGTGAACCCCCCTCCCCTGTCCCCTAAAAGAGGACTATGGAGTTTAGAGTTCTTTCTGTAGGTAAAACCTGCAGTCCTGAGCTGGGCCGGGCCAGGCAGGGTCCGACGATCCCCCTTGGAGGGTCCCGCTTGGCAGGGCCGGAGATGGGAGCTTGTCGGGGATGAAAAGCGAGCCAAAAACAGCCCAAAAAGGAACAGAAGCCGCTGAGGCAGATCACAGTCCCTTCTCTGCTGAGAGCCGAAGAAACTAGAGAGCAAAAACCCTTCTAACCAACAAATGTTGTCAGAATCGGGAGAGAAACGAATGCAAAACATTCTAGTTCCAACGTCAAGCTGGCCGCTTTGAAGAGTTCTCTCGGCTTCTCTCTCCCCCCGTTGCAATTTAAAGGTTCACAGAGATCCAGCATGCGATGGGGACTACAGCATGGTCATAGAATCACCCCAAGACAAGAGGTCACGTACTCACCATAAATAAATTCACTTTTCGGGTTTTGATTGGAGGTATTTAAACCCAGGACGGGCAGTAAACAGCACGATGCTCTCAGGGGTGGAGCATCCTCATATCCCGGGGAAAAATAACTTTTCCTGGGAACCTGGAGCCCCGTCCTGCACCTCTTCCTGCAGTGTGAGGGGTGAAGTGCCCCCGCTCTCCAGGGGACCACATTCCATCATCAACTCCTCCTTGGGATGGACAGGAACATCCACACCTCCCAGAAGGTCCACCCAACTCTGCCAGTGACATCACCTGATAAACCCTCTCTTTGCAGCAGAAAAGTCAGGAAAATCCATGATTTTATCACAAAAAATCACGACATCTCTGTGTATTTTTATAGTAGAGATTTTGGGCACAAACTGGTTCTGCTTTCAGGCCTTTCACAGAGGGGTTGTTTTTTTTTTGATGTCCACAAGCCAGAATAAAGTTGACTTTCAGGCCTCAGCTGAACTCGAGATGTAGAAAAAGTCTCATCATCCCAACAGCTCAGAATTGCAAAGTTACTGATCCCCCCCTTTCTCCAAAATCTCCCCTGTACATGGAGGAATTCACAGGGATAAAGAACAGCCTTCCCCTGCAGCCAGAAAATCACTGCTCTATTCCAAGCTGGCAAAAGGCAAACTAAAGACAAATCGCTGCTCATTTAACCCTCATATCCATAAAAAGTGGTGAAGAGAGAAGAGGCTTTCAACCTTAAAAATGAGATTTAAGAGGTGAGTTTTACCCTCTCGCAGCTCTGTGAAATATTCCCAGCAAAATCAGCAAACCTTGCAAGAGGCAGCTTTTGCATGTCTCATTGGATTTTGTACTAAAAGGACTGAGAGCTTTCCCAGATTTCTTTCACTGCAGGAGGATCCCTCCCAAGCCAGGTCCTCCAGCCCCGCTGGAATCCCCTCCTGATCCCAGTCCCCTGAGCTGAGCCCTCCATCTCCCCTGGGCCTTCTGTTCTGGGTTTGAACTGAACACAGAACCATGGAATGGGTTGGGATGGCAGAGACCTTAAATCCCACCCAGTGCCACCCCTGCCATGGCAGGGACACCTCCCCCTGTCCCAGGCTGCTCCCAGCCCCTCCAGCCTGGCCTTGGGCACTGCCAGGGGCAGCCACAGCTGCTCTCAGCCCCTCCCCACCCCCCCAGGGAACAATCCCTTTCCCAAATCCCCTCTAGATCTGCCCCCCTTCAGCTTCAGGCCATTGCCTGTGCCCTGTCCCTCCATGTCGTGTCCCTCCAGCCCCTCTCCAACACACAGCAAATGCTCCATGGCACAGAACTCCAACTCCTTCCAGGACCTGGATTTGAAACTCCCACAGGATCCAAGTGCTCTGCAAGGCAGCTCCAGCTTTTCCCGAAGTCCTGCTCCTGTCCCTCAAAGCTCTCCTGAGCTGGACACCCCTCTGCCCAGAGAAAAGCAGGAGAACATCTCCTGCCCTGGCAGCAGCTCCACCTGAGGCACACGGAGCTCTCCAGGCACAGCTGCTCCTCTCTTGACTCTTTCTTGGTTGTCTTCACTTTCCCTGTGATCAGCAGAACGTGTCGAGTCCTCTGACAAGGATCTAATCTCCCTCCTGGCTGCTCTGACTCAAGCACTCCTTTGCAGAACAATGTCTCTTCCCAGAGAAATGCAATTTTATTCCGGCTGCCGTGTCAGGCCTCTGATATTAGTGTTGAGCTTCTCAGGAACTTCCTCAGCCAGAACATTCCTGTGCTGGCAGATCCTATCAGGGAAGAGGGAAAATATGATGCCTCTGTGGCGTGGCTGTTGTGAATAAAGACAGAGATATGGAGAGAAAACACAAGATAGAGGCACAAATAAACAAACCTTGCAGCAATATCCTACAGTTTTTGTGGAGGAGCCTCCTGACTCTGGAGGGAACAGTCTTGTGGCCCAGCCTTCCACTCCTTTTTCCCTTTTTTCCCTGAGCCAGTGATGTATTTTCCAGTCAGCCAGTGCTGCCTCTGCTTTACGGAGAGGGAGCTGATGGGCAGAGTGAACGTGGCGCTAATGGGAAGGAGACAGGGCAGAGCCTGAGCCAGATGCAGCAACGGCTTGGAAAGCTGAGGGGAGGGAAGGCAGGAGAGGAATCCCTGGCTGTGACACACCATCAGCAGGCTGCTGGTATCGATCACTGCCCAGCTCCGTGCGCTGCCCTGTCTGCAGCCAGGATTGATGGCACTGAGCAGGGACAGGCTTGGCCCGGGCACGGCAGGCGCGGAAGGCTCCTGCGGGCTGGGAGGAACCTGAGCAGCGCTGCTCCAGCAGGGCTCGGGGGACCGACACGTCATTTATTAGCTACTTTCCTAATTAATTCTTCTAAAATAACACAGCTGGCTGCTGGAAACAGCCGATTTGTCACAACGGGGCCTTTTTGCGGGAACAGCCCCGTTTCAAAGCTCCGAGCATTTCCTGAGGGTCGGGAAGGGCTGCGGCTGCCCAGCGGCACATCCAGGTCCCTACAGCCCTGTCCTGGCTCCTGCCCCAGGAACAGGCGTGATCCAGGTTTGAAACCTCTCACGTGCACGAGGAAGAGCAAAAGACACATCCCAGGAGCAGATCCCCACCTGCCTTACGCGCCGTTCCGGGTGGGAAATGCATTTTCCTCAGTGCGTGTCTGAACCTGAAGCTGCAGGGCTGTGAGGGAACACATCTGCTTGTTTACCCAAAAAAACCCCAACCCAAGGACTGATCTCCGATTCACAAACATTAGAGAAAGCTTCAGAGGTCTTTGTTTGCTTAACAGAGCAAAACAAGGAAAAAAAATCCTTTCCTCCCTGCTTTATCCACACTCTGATTTATCGGAGCTCGTGGTGACAGGAGGAGTTCCCCCAGGGGTACCCACACATCAAACGAATCAGAACCTCGAGTCAAAGACACTTTTCTTGCTTTAAGTCTGTTGTGAGAACCTGGTTCAAACCCTTTCTTCCAGGCTAAATAAATTCCCAGTGCTGGAGCCCCAGGGACACAAATACCGTCATTTCCCCGAGTTCCCTGATCCGACAGCCTGGATCTCTGGCTCAGCCACAGCCCCAGCCTGGCTGAGGCTCTGGAAAGATCCTGCCTCCAGGATTTAGGGCCCTGCTTAGCGCAGGCAGGAGCTCATTTCTCTGCCTCAGATTTAAAGCCTTCAGTGATTTCTTGAAGGTGAATTTCTCACCTTCCCTGTCTAAGGGAAAATACTCCTGGAGACAAACGGCTGGGATGGGGTAGAGGAGCCTCTTAGGCAGGGTTTGGAGCGAGCTCTGAGAGAGGAAAAATCAGACTTTGTCCCTTTATCAGTGCAAAATCTCTGTGTGGCTCTCACTCGGTCACTTGAGGCCGTAATTCTGCCCTCAGGGCTGATGTCCCTGAAAACCACCAGGGATAAATATCCATTACCGGGCAAGAGGGATGGCTGGGGGATGGCTCTCCATGGGAACCACGGAGCTGCATGGGAATTTAGACTCCACCACAACTGTCTAGAGTTCAGATCAATGGAAAGGACAGAGAAATGCAGAGGGTTACAGGGACCAAACCAAACCAAGGGAAGGTAATTCTTTCTGATCACTCTGGAGCCAGCATTCGGCTCCGATTGCAAGTGCAGCTCCATGAAACAAATTCTCTGGATGCCTCTGCCTTCCTGGAGATGGATGGATGGATGGATGGATGGATGGATGGATGGATGGATGGGAGAAGGGAAATACCATCTCACAGCTCCCTTTGGAAAGGGATCCACCCTGTGCTAAATAAAGTCTGCCTCACCCCAAGGCAGAATTAGAGAAGAATGAACACAGTCTCTATGGACAGAGGGGAATGTCCAGCTGGGACAGATTCCCAAAGAATGCCATGGCCCATCCCAGCGCAGCCCCATCCTGCTGAGGGAACACTCCATCCCATGCACCCAGTGAGCAAAAATCCCTTGGAATTTCCCTCTATCCCATGCCACCAGCCTCCACCACCTGTCCCCAGGGGTCACCCTGGTCTGGGAATTCAGCACACAAGTGCAGCCCACAATCCTGGCAGAGCCCATCCCCAGCCCTCCCCAAACCTCCCCAAACCGCCCCTCTCGTGTGGCAGCAGCCGAGCGTGGCTGACACGGAGTGATTTCCTCTCCAAGGAAAATTGCCTGCTCCTCCCCAGGATGAACCAGCGATTATTCCCGAGGCTGAGGCCGCATGGTTCAGGTGTTTCCACCCCGAGCGAGGACAGAACTGTTTGCTCTGTGGAGGAGAAGCAGAGTGTGGCAGGAGAGGCTCTGATCACACAATACCCCTTTCCTGCAGAGGTTAGGCGTGGTTTTAATCAGTGTTTGCCCTCTTTTCTCTCCTTGTTTCAGTCTGAGCTGCTCAAGGCAAAAGCTGAGGTCAATTTGCTGCACGTGCAGAGCTCCTGGTGTTGGAGCTGCACCCCCAGGGGAAGGTCCTGGCAGGTGAGGAAAGTGGTGGCAAAGAGAGCACCAGCGGCAGCCCCTGGCAGTGGGCCAGAGACTGCACAGAGAGCTGGGCTCACGCCTGAGTGTGGAGGGCCCAGGGCCAGCTCTGCACGAAGGTTTGGGGGCATTCAGACAAAATCTGGGACTCCATCAAGGTTTGGGGGCATTCAGACAAAATCTGGGACTCCACCAAGGCTCTTCCCTGAGAAATGGGAAACTGTGGGGACCTGGGGCAGGGACTCACCCAGCACACACCAACCCAGGGCTGCTGCAAGCCACAGGAGTGTCTGCAGCCTGGGAATCTGGTCATTTAAAATATCTCGGCCTGTGGGAGTTTCCTTTCCCTCTCTCCCAGCACATCCCTGTTTTATTTTCAGGAGGTTTGGCGCCAGCAGACATTGGAGCAGCAAAGTCAGAGGAACCAAGCTAGGCTGCCCCCGTGATGGATTTGGCCTCGAACACGGATCAGGTGCTCCAGCAGAGCATCAAGGGGTTGGGAGGAGGAGGAGGAAGCAGCTCCTCAGCTGAATTCCCAATTTCCAGCTTTATCCGCAGTCTCCCCCAGCCTTTCCCTCCCTTGCAAGTCCCGCACAGCTCCTGCCCCAGCAGCCACCCCTGCTCCCTGTGGCTCGGGATGTCCTTGCTGTCAACTCGGCTCCCCGAGCTCCGAGCAGGGCTGGAAGGAGCTGCTGGAGCAGAGATCCCGGGATCCGGGCTTGAGAGATGCTGCAGTGCCATCTTCAGACGGGAGGGCAGCACCCGCGGCGGGATGTGCTGGGGCACAAACCGGAGGGGGAAAACAAACCGACCCCAAAGCCCACCCAGATCCAGCTCTTCGCTGAGGGAACGCAAAGCCTGAGACGTGGAAAACATTCCCAGCTGGAGTGGCTGGAACTGGACAGCCCAGCCCGTCCCGGCTCTGCCAGCCCAAGGATGCGGCACAGATCCATCTCCACACAGCCCTGGGAAGGCTCCGACCCTTCCCTCTGTGCTGCAGCCCGGAGATTACGGGACGCAGCTGCATTAAACAGCCATAAAGGGCTTTATGGAACGCGGATCCAGCCTCTCCCTCTCCGCTCTGGCTGGATTTGCTGAGGTGGAAATCACGATGTGTGTTTGAGCAGCTCCCCGCTCCCGGCGAGCTGGATAACATTGTTTTATCCTGACAGCTCCTTCTCCAGGAGGGGATAAAACAGGACAAGGGGCTCTGTCCTCCCCTGCTCCCCGCTCCTGCAGCCCCTGCCCACAGAGCCCCATTTTCCATGGAACAGCCTCTCCCGATCCCAGCGCTGGCATTTCCTGGAGGGAATAAGTGGTGGTGGTGACCCACGAGGGCTGGGCGCACTGGGAGCCCATTTAATTCCGTGCCACGTTAACAGCAGCCACCGACAACCGCTGGGCAAACAGGGCCTGCAGCTCCTCCGAGCATCGGCAGCCGCGGCTTGGTGCCGAGACACCTTCAGACAGGGCCCCTCTGAAAATCAGCACCCTTAAGGAACCTTTTTTCCAGCAGCACTGGCTATTTGGGCCAATTTTTAGCAATTTTAGTCATTTTGGCTTCCTCCACACGTCACTGCTGCCGTGAGTGTCCCTGGGGGCTGGGGAACAGCAGCAAAGCTTTAGAGGAGAAAAAGCAAATGTTCCTTGGGATTTCAATGGGATAAAATCACTCCACGGCCTTTTTACAATGGCATGGAGGGACATGAACAGCCTCAAACTGGAAGAGAGCAGGGTTAGATTGGGTACTGCAGAGAAATCCTTCCCTGGGAGCAGGGGGAGGCCCTGGCACCGGGTGCCCAGAGCAGCTGCGGCTGTCCCTGGATCCCTGGAAGTGTCCAAGGCCAGGCTGGACGGGGCTTGGAGCAGCCTGGGGTAGTGGAAGGGGGTGAAATCAAACAGTCCTTAAGGTCCCTTCCCACCCAAACCATTCTCTGATGCCAGAATTCATCCCGTATCTTCCATCAAGCCTCCAAATAAACCCGGGCGCTACGAAACCTCTGGAGATGGTGGATTTGGTGAGTGGAGGAAGGGATTCCTGCACTAGGGAGGAAAACCGAGCCATTTTTCAGGCGCAGGGTCACACAAACCGGACCCTCCTGGGAGGGCACCCACCCCCACTCTGGCTGGGGAATTACAAAGCTCAATTTTAAATCTGAGCTGGTGAATGCAGAGGGATCAGCCTGGCCGGAGCCCTGCTGGGCTGTCCAGCGTGTCTGCACACAAGGGCAGCTCTCTGGAGAGCCCTGGCAGCACCGGGTCCCGCCCTGCAGTCCCGCTTGTCCCAGATGGGTGACGGGAGGGTGACAGGAGGGTGACGGGAGGGTGATGGGAAGGTGACGGGAGGGTGATGGGAAGGTGACGGGAGGGTGACGGGAAGGTGACGGGAGGGTGACGGGAGGGTGACGGGAGGGTGATGGGAAGATGACAGGAGGGTGACGGGAAGGTGACGGCAGGGTGAGGGGAGGGTGAGGGGAGGGTGACGGGAGGGTGACGGGAGGGTGACGGGAAGATGATGGGAGGGTGACGGGAGGGTGACGGGAGGGTGACGGGAAGATGATGGGAAGGTGACGGGAGGGTGAGGGGAAGGTGACGGGAGGGTGATGGGAAGGTGACGGGAGGGTGACGGGAGGGTGACAGAAAGGTGACGGGAGGGTGACGGGAGGGTGACGGGAGCCGGCCAGGCCGGCACGGGCCCTGCTCGGAGCTGGGTGTCAGAGCTGCCCCCGAGCACCCCGGGCTCCTGGCACATCGGGGAGCGAGAGCTGCCGGGCACGGAAAGCGTGCGTGGCCAGAAGGGAACCTGTCCGCGCCCAGCACGGGATCAGCGCAGGCCTGCACGGAGCCAGCCGGGACTGGAGAGCTCAGGAGCCTTCCTGCATCAGCCACAATCAATCCCTGCCTCAGCCCTGACCTCCCCTGCTCCCGCTGCCCTGATGCAGAGCCGGACCAACTCCAGGAGCCTCCGGGCAGGGTCGAGGCCAATTTGCTCAATTCCCAGCTTGGCAGGGAAGGGATTACACAGCAAAAACTGGATCTGAGGGTTACACAGCTCTCAAAGCCCTTCGCTCCCTGTCCCCTGGGCCAGCTCAAAGCCCTGCTCCTTCAGAAGCTCCTTGGCAATTAGCTCCTCTTAATTAATACCAACTCCACCCAGTGGAACCAATGCCTTGAAGATGGTTGGGAGAGAGGAAAAAATCCCGAAGGAAGAGAGGCAGGGTGCAGTTCTGTGCTCACCCACACGGATGGGGGTGTTGGGAGCCCTGAGGGAGCCTCATCCCCGGCCGGGTACAGGGGAAGGAGCCTGAGCTGTCCCCACCCTGTGGGGGGGGTGGCAGATGGAAGGGGCACCTCCCAACCCCTCCAGCTGCTCCCTGTCCTCATCCGTGCCCCCCTCCCACAGACACAGCTCCCACTGATAGCATGGGGTTAAAATGTTCCTAAAATCATGCTAGCAAAAATGGACCTTGGAAACGGGAGTGGGCATTGTCTTTACTAGAACCCTGTGAACCTACACCTGCGTACCCACCTGCATAGCAGATGATGTTAAATGCGATAATTAATTAGTAAATATCAAGCATTGTCTTTACCAGAACCCTGTGAACCTACACCTGTGTACCCTCCTGTACAATAGATAAGAAATGCTGGGGGGGAGAGGGGGCTTAAAGTCATGCTTGAGCAAAAACAATACACACAATAGAACAATATCAAGTTACTAATCAACGTATGATTATGTAAAGAAAGAGTATAAAATGTGTCCATCTCGAATCCATGTCAGAGTCAGATTTGGGTTTGTCTGTACCCCTGATTCCCAGAGCTCTTCAATAAAAGCAGTGATTATGTGTTTCCACGCTAACACCACCATCCCCAAAAACCACTGCAGACACACAGAGCTCCCTCCCTGTTCTGCTACAAAAGTGCCCCAGCTCTGGGAACCAAAGGGAGGGAAGAGGCAATGCCTGGTAGCAGCCTGAAAAGCCAACTCTCCTTCGCCAGCACCTCCTTCCTGCCTCCATGGCAACTTTCAACAGCCTTAATTGCTTCTTATTTTAACACTTGAGGAATGAAACCGCTCTGATCTTCCACCACTTGATTATTAACACTCCCCAGAACAAAACCCAAATGCAGCCAAGCACTACTTTTTGTGTGTTTATATTTACCACTCGAATTTTCTGTGTAATTCTCGGTTGTGGATCTTTGCTGCTCCTCTAGCCACTCTCCAAAGGTTGTCAGAAATTCCTGAACATTTGCTTGCTCACGGCTCTGCCCCCCACGGTCTCTCTCCTCCCTGGTCAAACTGGAATAAACATCTCTGGAGGCTGCACAATGCCAGCCAGGGGCTGCCAGCACTGAGATTCCTCTCTCCTGGCACAGCTTTTCCCCTGGAAATCCAGAATTGCTCCAAGCCACACACACATTTCATGGACAGGGAGCAGCACAGCACAGAATGTGTCCCCAGCTTCATCCTGCCCCTCGTGGTGTGGTCACAAAACCCTTCCCCTTCCTGAAGCTGGGAGCTAAAGGGCCAAACCGGGCTAGTTTGCCCCAAACTGGTGACACTGGGGAAAACTGGTTGTGTCCTGTCCCACCTGGGGGGGGACATCAGGGGTTTTGCAGGGGCTGAGCCCAGCCCAGAGCTTTGTCCCACACCTGATGGGGGCTGGAAAACCCTCTGGGACGGAGAAGCAGCAGCAGAGCTCAGCTCAAGCGCCCCACANTGGTCACAAAACCCTTCCCCTTCCTGCAGCTGGGAGCTAAAGGGCCAAACCGGGCTAGTTTGCCCCAAACTGGTGACACTGGGGAAAACTGGTTGTGTCCTGTCCCACCTGGGGGGGGACATCAGGGGTTTTGCAGGGGCTGAGCCCAGCCCAGAGCTTTGTCCCACACCTGATGGGGGCTGGAAAACCCTCTGGGATGGAGAAGCAGCAGCAGAGCTCAGCTCAAGAGCCCATGGCATCACCCAGGGGTGAAACTGCTCCAGGGTGACCTGAAAGGTCCGTGGAGTCACCCAGGGGCTGGAATTGGTCCAGGGTGACCTGAAAGAGTCCATGGAGTCATTCAGGAGCTGGAATTGGTTGAAAGGGACCTGAAAGAATCCATGGAGTCACCTAGGAGCTGGAATTCGTCCAAAGGGACCTGAAAGGTCCGTGGAGTCACCCAGGGGCTGGAATTGGTCCGACGGGACCTGCAAGCGTCCATGGAGTCATTCAGGGGCTGGAGTTGGCCCAGGGTGACCTCAAAGCTTCCATGCCCTCACCCCGGGGCTGGAACTGGTCCAGGGTGACCTGAAGGTCCAATTCCTGCCGGTGGCTGCTCCCTGCAGTGACTCCCAGGCTGGAGCAGCCCTGCTTCTCCTCCTTCCCACGGACAGCGCCTCATCCTTGAGCCTTGGCAAGGCTCCTGCCTCCTCCCTGGGAGTGCAGAGCAGTAAAGGCAGTGACCTCCCTGCCGCACAGCTCTCACCTGCATGAATAACCATAAAAACACACAGCATTTTACAGTCTGCTCCCTATTCATTAGGCCCCGCTGAATACGATAAAGCTGCCGCTGGACCAGCCCCTCCTGGAGCTCTCAGCTCATGTTGAAAAATGGAATTATATTGCAGTGAAGCTTGTAAACAGTGCCAGGCTTGTTTATTATAAACCCCGCTCCGAAATCCAATCAGATTAATTTTATGTGGGGCTTAAACGGCTGCTGCTAATTTGAGGTAATGGGATGGACACATCTCCTCCCTGCTCCTGCAGGAAGGCACGTTTCGGGCAGGTGTCTGACCCCTGCGGGCACTGGCCCCAGTTTGAGGGCTGGGAGGGAACTTGGAACACCCGGAGCTCCCCCTTCTTCCGGAGACATCACATGTCCAACATCCTGGGCCTGTCCTGAGCCCCAGGGTTTCCTCCACCCTCCCCAGGAGCCTCTGCTGGTCCCTTTGCTTCAGGAAGGATGCTCTGGGCACAGCAGGGTCCCCCAGGGAACGCCGATCCACGGGCTCCTTCCCAGGCATTTCCTGCTGCTCTCGTGGGACGCGCTTTGCTCCGACTCCAGCCCAGCCTTTCTGCACCTCCAGGACACGCAGCCCTGCTCTTCCCTCTTCGCTCAGCCCAGTCTGGGATCACGAACAGCAAGGCAAGGTCGGCACTGAGTACAGAAGTGGATTTAAAGTTCTCCTTAAGCACAAGACTTCTTATTTTCTAAAAAGGTGAGGGGCAGGGAAAGGAAGATGAAGTGAATTTATCCAGAAGCTGGTCAACCCCTTAGCACGGGAGGTCAGAGCCATCCCACCTGGATAATCTGCTGGATTCCACTCTCTCCTTGGTGGGCTGCTGCTTCCAAGAAAACCTCATTTCAAGTCACAAAGAGCCAGGTCAGGGAAGTCACAGCTCCTAATTCTGGGAAATGAAGTGGGACGGGGTGGATTTGAGGCAATCCTGGCTGGGAGCATTTGGGGGAGTTTTCCAAAGCCACGGTGGGCACGGATTGTGCCTGTCCTAAGGGGGCTGATGGGCGGCTGCCCCACGAAACAGAAAATCCTTCTCTCCCCCACCTCCCAGGGGCCAGACCTGTTCCAGCTTTCCTGTGTTGGTCTCAGGAAGCAGAATTTAAGGACCTCGTTCTGCAGCATCTTGTCACTGTGTGACAGATTCCCAAAGGGCAGCGTTCCCAGAGTTTCTGAGTTTCTTGTCTGCCTTCCTCCCCATCAGACCCCGGCGATGCCAGATCTGATCGGGAGGATGGAAAAGCTCCCACAGGGAACCTTGCAGCAGGTGGATTTCTCCCTCCACCTTCCTGAATTATCCTTCCAAAGCAGATGCTCCTTCCCATTCCAAACTCCAGGAGCTTTTTGTGTGTCTGGGTGCTGGAGAGAACACGGAAGATCTCTCTGGCAGCTTTGTGTCACTTCAGCTGCAGAGCCCGGGGGGAGAGCTGATGGCACCGCTCTGAGGAATCCATGGATCCATCTCCAGCTCCCATGGAGCCAGCCAGCAGCCACAGACCCTGCTGGAAGCATCGCCCGGAGGGAGCTGCACGTCACAGAACAGCAGAACGCACATTCAACGGCTCTGCCCTGGCACGGGGAGGGAGCTGGCCAGGAAGGGCCCCCCACCAGCAGGACACGAAGCCACAACATCCCCAGGACCACAGGAACCAGATTTGTGTCCATTTTCAAGCCAAATTACAGCCAGGTGGAGGGAGAAGGAGAAGGACAATCTAATGGAGCAGCTGGGAAACATCCCCTGAGGATGAATCCATCGGAACTGGAGGCTCTGGGTCCTGGGAGGCTCAGAATGGGGAGCCAACGCTGCCCCTTCCAAAGCTCAAATCCCCCAAACTGCTGGAGAATCACTCCTAGGTCAGGGAAAAGGGCTCCTTTCCCAGAGCTGCTCCTTTGCTCCATTCCCTGGCTGGGTGCTCAAAGGGAAGAACAGCTCCAGGCCAGGAGACTCCCCAGGGAAGCAGCACCAAATCCTGGGGGAAGGAGCAGCTGCTCCCGGGGAGCAGGAACAGAGGCTTTAGGGACAGGGAGAGATTTTCCACCAGACAGGTTTTGGGCTTTCCTCCCTGCACACGTAACCTTTGTCTTCAGATGAGGCGTCCTAACAAGGACATTGCTGCATAAACACCTGCGGTAAATAATCAACCCCTCCTGAAGGGGAGGGCAGGGAAGGAGAGAGTCGGCTGGATCTGGCAGATTTGCCCGTGAGAGTGGAAAGAGGAGGAAAAGCTCTGGAGCAGGCCTTGGATCACACCAGGCTGCTGGGTCAGAACAGAGAGAAGCATTTTTGCAGCCTGGGGATATTTAGCAGCAAACCAGGAAAAGTTCCCCTCCCTGGGCTCTGCATTTATATCTTTATTTTTCCCTCCCCTCCCCAAAAAGCAGCTCAGGTGATGGAGTTCCCATCCCTGGGAATTGCTGCCATCTGTGACTTCCTTGGATCTCTCCCGATTCCAGGGTGATACTGTCCTGCAGCAGGGAGCAAACACAACTGGGGAGGGCAGAGCCCACGGAGCATTTGCAGGTTCTGTGGGAAAGGTGTTCCACACCTGCTCTTTATCCGATCACCTGGGAGCTGCAGCTTCCTCATGGATCAGGAGGAGCTTCTCCTTATCCCAACACAGCCTCACATTCTCCAAGGTGCTGAAGAGGGATCTTTTCAACTCAAGCAGGCTGGGGGTGTTTCACAGCTGGAATTCCAGCTGCAGGTGGAATTTTGTTGGTAAATGGGAAATTGCAGCCTCTGTGCTGCTGGTTTAGGAACGAGGTGGGAGCTGTAATGCAGAAATGGTGGCTGCCCCTGGATCCCTGGGAGTGTCCCAGGCCAGGCTGGACAGGGCTTGGAGCTCCCTGGGACAGTGGGAGGTGGCCCTGCCCATGGCTGGGGTGGGATGGGATGAGATTTAAATCCCCTTCCCACCCAAACCATTCCATGATTCCATGAAAAGTCTCCCTCAGTCAGTTACCACCCAGTGTGGGCTGATCCTGACTTTCTGGTCCAATGGAATGAGTTCAGCAGGATCCAGCCATATGGATTAGATGGGAAGTTTTAGGGAAAACAGAAGCCTGGGAAAGGATTATGAAGAGGTTTTTTTTAAAAAATACTTTGTCGGCCCCTTCAGAACATGAAAATAGGAATTGCATCTTTGAGGCAGCTCAAAAGCCCAGTTTGGGGTTGTGTCTCTGTGTTCACAAACCCTGGATTTGCTTCTTGCAATCAAGAAATGAGCTTAGAATCAAACACTTCAAAAAATTGTGCTCTCCTGCTTTTAGGGATTTCCAGCACTTTCATATGGATATGGAGGCACACAGAGCTTTCCTCTGCATTGGCCACAAACATTAACACTTCATGTGGCTTTAATGAGCAACTTGAAACTCCAAAAATCAAGAAAAGGCCCTAAAGCGATTGAAAATAAAACTTGACAGCAGCACAAAACCAACCAGGCTTTCTCTGGCTTCTCCCACCCAACCTGTGGAAAATCTTTCCCTGCATCAGCATTCCGGATGAGGGAAACAGCCACAAATGATGGGCAAGCCAGGCTTTTAAGCACCTTAAAAATTTAAATGAGTTCCAGGTGGAAATTCAAAGTGGTTCCTCCAACTGCATCAAGGCCCCTCTGGGGCACTTTCCATTCAGAGTGAGAACAGCGCTGATCTGATTTTGTTTATCTGCTGCTGAATGTGGCGATCAGGGAACTGAGCCCTCTGCTGAGAGCCTCCACGGGGATTTGATGCATTCCGAGGTGATCCCAAAGCTGGGGTCAGGCCGGGGTCATGGACTTGCCCTGAGCCAGGGCCTCGGGCGCCAAAGCCTGGAGGGTGCTGCACCTGAGAGCAGCATGTGAAGAACCCCCTCCGAGGGGCTGGGAGCTGTCCCTCACCCAGCCTTGCCCTCGGAACGGGCTCTGGGCCACAGCCAGCAACAAATCCCGCTTGTGCTCACCCACATCCCACATTCCTCGGCACTTCTGTGCTCTCCCAGCTGCCAAAACCTCATCAAAACAGAGGGAAGCCGTTAAACGTCACCCAGTGCCATGGGCAGGGACATCTTCCACCAGCCCGGGCTGTCCCAAGCCCTGCCCAACCCGGCCTCGGGCACTTCCAGGGATGGAGCAGCCACACAACCTTCCCGTGCTCCACTCCCTGTCCTGCTCCTTGTTACGAATGGATGTGGGTGTTTTAGCTGAGTCTCTGCCTTTTGCCCAGGCCTCTGCCAGCAGGCAGTAGCTTTATTGGGGTCGCCAGCACCTCAAGACCCACGTTCATTCGCAAGTTCTTTAATAATGGCTGAATCGGTCTATTATAGAATGCACTATTTATTCAATAGACACAAAACTAACAGGCATAAGACTTAAACTATATACTACACAGGAATAAAAATAAAAAGAAACTCCTAGTAGGTATACACAGCGCAAGGTTAAAGGTACCATCAATTTTACAGCTAGCGAAGAAATAATATAACTTAGGATCCAATGTATCTTACCATCCAGTTGTTGGTGGGGCACACATCGAGATCCTTTCCCTCAATTCCCAGGAAAGTAACCACGGAATCTGCGTCCAAACTCCGGGGAGAAGTCCCCCACACTCCCAGGGTGTGTGTGTAGAAGGCTTCTGCCTCCGTGAAAACTCGTGTATCTTTTATAGTTTGTAAAGCAGTGTCTCTCAGTCAAGTATGTCTCTGTTATCTCTTTCCACATCCGCTCTCCAGCCTGAGATGTGGATTCTTAGCTGGGGCCTGAGCCCTTTTGGTGCCAGAGAAGACCCCTTGCCGGCCCTTTCAGCCCCTGGGTTATCTTCGCCATATCTGCACCAACTATCTGTGGTGAGAGGGGGAGGATGTCCTGCCACACCCCTCCAGCACAAACCTCCCTTAAAATCAGCATTTTGCAGTGAAACTGCCCAGAAATCCCTGCAAGGAATAAATGGAACAGGGCAGCTGGGGCTGCTCCATCCCTGGCAGTGCCCAAGGCCAGGCTGGCCGGGGCTGGGAGCAGCCTGGGACAGTGGGAGGTGTCCTGGCCCATGGCAGGGGTGGGATGGGATGATCCTTAATGTCCCCTCCAAACCCTTCTTTGGATTTTAAGAGGGAAAATCCAGATCCTGTGGAGCAGGAGCTGCCTGGGGGCTGCATTTGGGCAGCAAAGGGGGGCTCAGAGCGGGCCCAGCAGCTGCTGAGATGAACAGCTCAGTTCAGGAAAAGCTTCACTCTCCACCCCTCCCTCAGTTCTTTTTTTTTTAATTCCACTTGCTACAGCAAAACACTGCAAAGCTGTATTTAAATTAAAACAATCCTCCAGCCTGCAGAGAAAACACAGACCCATCCATTTCCACGAGCAAACAGGGCAGGAAATCCAAGCAAGATTTATACAGTTATTCCTCTGTAATTATCCAGAAGAGAGAGAAGGCCCAGGGGTCAGCAGTATCTCATTCATTATCACACCCCAGCAGCTTCTTAGGCTTTAATTTTGGTTTATTTTTTTGCAATCCCCTGC
Organism: Callaeas wilsoni; assembly: GCA_013398955.1. Lineage (NCBI taxonomy): Eukaryota > Metazoa > Chordata > Aves > Passeriformes > Callaeidae > Callaeas > Callaeas wilsoni. Next base: position 19,415 of record VWPU01014605.1, on the reverse strand, counting down.
CTACGTCCAGATTAAGGGTGATGTGCTGGGAAAATAAAGCTCTCTGTTGATAATGGGGTGATATAAAGCTCTGCCCCCACACCGGAGTCCCCCCGGGGCCCAGGTGTGGCTGTCACCTGCTGCAGGATGACCGGGCCATCATCTGATGTAAGGAAATTAAGAATAAAATGAAAAGTAATTCAAAGGGAAGAGGGAAAGTAAGGAGCCCTTTGAGAGCCAATATTTTAATTTGCTTTTTGCTGTAACAGCTCCATCCATTCTTTTTTTCAGCCCCTAAAAAGCTGTTGGTGCTGCTTTGGTTTATGGCAGGAGAAGAACCCCGGGGACCCTGTGCTGGTGGCACTAAATCCCTGGTGACACTAAATCCCTGGTGGCACTCAGCAGGGCCACATCTCTGGCTCCAGAACGAACCTCTCCCATCCACAGGGAGACCCCAGAAATGGAGCAGGCGGGGGGAGAAGAGCTCCAAACCTGCCAAATGTGGGCTCTCCAGGCCTCCTCCCTCCTCCCCAGGCTGGTCAGGCTCCCCCCGCTCCAGCATCACCCCCGTGCTGGGACCTGCGGGTCCCCACGCTGGGGGATGGTTCTCCCCCTGCTTTGGGGTCTCCTCCGTTCCAGAGGGAGGGATTTTGCTCCAGCAACTCCCCGGACCTGAGAAACCCTGGAGGGGGTCACTGCGGGCTGAGGGTGAGGAGGGGCTGGAGGGGAAGCAGGAAGGGGCAAAGGCTGCTCTGAGGCAGAGAGGGACAATCCATGGGAGGGGTCAGCAGGACAGCACTCCTGGGAGCAGCTGCAGGGATTAACCCTGGAAAAGACCCATTTCCCACCTCCGTGGCAGCCAGAGGTGCTGCAGGAGCTGCTGGGGCAGGAGAGGGACAAACACGGCCCTGAGGTGCCCAAGCTGAGGCACTTTGAGAACAAAAGGTGCCGGGGAGGGATTTTTTACAAGGGCATTTAAAGCTCATTAGAAAAGCTAATGGGAGTTTTTAATTTAGGGACTGGGACTTCCTGGGGCACCCTCACATGCTCAGACAGGGCTCAGATAAAAGAGGTCCATAGGAACAGTTTTACGATCATGATTTTCTGCTTAATTAAAGATCCTCCTCTTCAATTACTGCAGCTTAATCTGGGTGTACAGGGCTCTAAGTGGCATCAGCTGAGGACACAGCCCTGAGCAGATTTAAGCACTGACAGTGATTTAGGCCCCTCTTGCCTTTTTTTGTCTTCCTTCCAAGCCAAGGAAGGTTTATTTATTTCTTTAAGGAGTCAGAGCTGCTGTCCTTGTGCCTCCAGCTGGGTTTCACAGACACCCCGGGGCCGACAACTCCCAGGTTTCTTTTATGGTTTTTGAAACCTTCAAACATTGCAAAAAACCTGATTTTTTTCCCCCAAGGTGCTGAACAAGTCCCAGCAGAGCCCCAAATCTCCCAGGCTGAGTGGCCACAGGGCAGAACAACCTGAGCAAAGTTCACCCAAGAAGCCACAATAAATCAATATTTTTAATATTCTTCCATCCGGAGGATCAAGCTTCAAGACTTATTCCCAAAGTCATTAATCACACTGTAAAGTAAATCTACAAAGCTCTGTGTTCTCCTGGATTTTGGAGATGGAATTCCAAGACTTTCAAGGTGATACCTTTGGAGCTGTGCGGTTCCCATGTCCATAATGACATCAAATATCTTACAGGACATTTATGTCGCAGCTCAGCTGGGACCACTCTGCTTCCTCTCCCATTCTCCAGAGGGAATTTAAACAGAGGATATTTTATCTCCGATGGGGAGATGAGAGACTGGATTGGGAAAATTATTCCATCTTAAAGCTGCTCTCCACAGTCGCACCACAACAAACAACAGGAACTTTGACTCCAATTCTCTCAGAGTGAGGCAATTTTACAGAAACCACGCACGTAATTAATGATCCCATCAGGAATTTCCATTCCCAGAGTGGGGTGCAGGAGCTTTGCTATAAATTAAACCATCCAAGTTTTTATTGCATTTTTGTACCATAGTTCAAAGTCTTAAAAAGCTCCAAAAATCCTCTCTCCTTGTTTGCCGTGACAGAGATGGAAATCTTATAAATTACATTATTATAATTTCCCTATTATGTTATATGCACCCTTATATTCTGATTCTGCACAATCTTCATCACATCCTTCAGATCCTATAAATTGTGTCTTTAGTACGGAACAAAGCAGTGAGGAGAGAGATACCGGGGTGAAGCGGGAGGCAAAGGGAATCAGTCAGACCTTTTATGTTCATTAAAAGTGTTGCTGGAGCTGGATTTATTATTGTGTTGTCAACTAAATTTTGTTGGCACCCAAAAGCACCTTGGAACACTTTAAACACTTGGGCAATAACTGCCTCAAGTGTCACTGCGAGCGTGTGAGCCCCTGACACCTTCATAAAAACAGTGGCAGAACAGAACCGTCCCCAGAGGGAAAAGCTGCAGCAGCAGAGCGGGGAGAGGGAGCAGCAGCCTGGGCAAATCCAGCAAGTTCCAGGGATGGGGACACAGGGACCAGGCTGGCTCATCCCGGGGCTGCGTGACCTCCAGGGCCTGAGTGCGAGCAGCAGTTGGGATTTTTCCCTGGAGCAGGGATACAGCTGGAATTCAGGCAGAGTTTCAGGTGAGGGAGTGAGATTTCACCCCGTTTTGTCAGCTGGAAAACAGGTAAGGGTCCCTCTTCGCCCTGCCTGTTGCTGCGGAGTTCATTGGAATCTCATTTTCAAAGGGTGGGAAAGACCGAGGGGCACGAGGGGCACAGCCAGGGAGCCAAAGCTGCTCAGGCCAAAGCCACAACTCCTGGAAGGATTCAGGGCCTCCAACCACCCCCTGCAGCTCAGAGGGAAGAGCCGGGACCCCAGAATGGGTTAAACAGACCCCGTTCCCCTCTGCCATGGCAGGGACATCTCCCTGGGACACCACACACTGCTCCCAGCCCCGGCCAGCCTGGCCCTGGGCACTGCCAGGGATCTGGGGGATCCGTCTGGGAACAGAGCAGCTGGATTCTGCAGCCCGTGGAACCCCAGCCCTGGAGAGCAGTGAAGGTGCTCACTCACCTCCCACAGAAAATCATCACCAGTAATTAACAGCTCCCTGACCCGCAGCCTCCTGCTCTCCACAGGAACTTTGGGCAGACTCCAGACATCTCCAAAGCCACCCTTGGCACCAGCACCCACTTCCAGGACCTGTAAGTGACATCCTTTAAGGAACACCCGTGGGCTCCAGGCCCTCCGAGGCTCGGTTCCCTGGGGACCCATCCGCCCTCCCAGGAATACAGGAGCAGCTCCCCAAATGAATCCCTGGAGGCTCCAGGTGCCTGCATGGAAATTCAGGCTCCCCTGATGCCCGTGGGTGCCTCAGGATCATGGGGCACCCAAAGAATCGGGCTTGTGGCCACAGCAGAGCATCCCCTTGGCCAAAAGCCGCTCAGGGACTGGCTACAGGAAAGGTGGCACAAATCCAGGCTCTGGCTCAGCACCCGCAGCCTTGGCCACCTCTTTGCAACCACATTTCCCTCGGTGGGAGCAGGGCAGGAAAATAAAGCAGAACAAATCCTGAGGAGTCCCCTGTGCCCGACAGGAGCAACTGCACAAACACGGGGCCCGCCCCGAGGGGGAAACTGCTCTTGGGAATAAAAGCTCCTAGGGAAAGAGGATGTGTTCCCTAAAAATGTGTCCATTATCCTGAGCAGACATTCCAAGGACAGAACTTGTGGCCTTTCTCCGCTAAAAATCAATCATGTTTTCAGAGCTTTTACACATTATTTTACTTCATAAAAAACTCTCCCACCTTGCTTTTACTGTTTAACACCCCAAATTTGTGCTTTGTTTTCCAGCTTATGCATTGCTACCAAAATTGTGCTCTTTATCTCAGCCTGGAGCCCATTTGCAGCACAGAATAAAACTTTCACCCTCAAAAGGAGCAAGTGAAAGGCAGAGAGGGCAGAAATAACCTTTCCAAATGACCAAATGCAACAGAAGCATCCAATTTGCTTACCTTGCAAGTTGAAGATCTAGGGGGTTCAAAGTGCCTTCTGTGCTGCAGAATGGGGGAAATTAAGCTTGACCTTCAGCTTTTCAATTCAGGAGGGGATTTGGGAGCCTCCAGCAGGTTCTGTCCTGCTGTGACACATCACAAATGGACCCTTAAGTATCCCAAACACCAATTTCCCCTTGGTCCCAGCCTGAAAAGACAAATGCTTCAAATTGCAGCACATTAAGGAGCTGGAATCTATATTTTGCTTCCCTCTAAGAGTAAAGGTCAGAATGTACAAAGTGTGTTTTTTGAGAAATACGAACTCTGCTACCGTCTCCTGCAAAACTCCAGCTGCGAGGGTGTCCCTCTGCAGGGACTGGGAGTCCTTCAATTCAGCAAAACGTCAGGTTTTTCTCTTGAAGTGCTCGATAAATGCTCTGTAAAAGGATTCAAGTGCCTGAATTGGGTGTGGATTTTGTTGACTCCGACACCTTCCAGGTCTGAAATCCTTTGTGTTCAGGCCTGAACCGGCTCCCGCTGCAGGAAGGTGATGGAGAGGAAGCTGCAGCTCCACAGAATGAGGTGGGAATTGTTCTCAGGAGGCACCTCCAGCATGGGAGGTTGGAACCCAGCCTGGCAGGAATTAGGCCCAGAGCAAAGCACTCTCCCTGACTGTCAGGGAAAATCAGATGATGATTATTATTATTATTGCTATTATTAGTAGTAGTATTCAGCCTGGAAAAGAGAAGCTTTGGGGTCACTTCCTTGCAGCCTCCCAGCTCCTGAAGCAGCTGCAAGAAAGGTGGAGAAAAACTTTTTACAAGGGCCTGGAGTGGCAGAGCAGGGGGGAATGGCCTTACACTGAAAGGGAGGAGGTTTAGCTGGGATATTGGGAATTCTTGGCTGTGAGGGTGCGGAGGCCCTGGCAGAGGTTGCCCACAGAAGCTCTGAAGGGTCCCGAGTGACTTCCCAAAATGAGGAAATTGGTGACCACAGAAATCTCAGCCAAGAGGAGCTCAACACCCAGATCGAGTCGTTTAAATCCCAAACTCCAAGCTCCAAGGAAAAAGCCTTCCCAGCCCACATGGCATCAAGTTTTAAAAGAAGTTTTTTATCATCATCATCATCACCTGCTCTCCACTAAAATCATCCTTTCCCCCACACTGATGAGACCTTCCCTGCTTAATAAATCTTCCTGTATAAAAAAAGTCACAAAAATAGCAGAGGGGAAAAAGCAGCTGACTAAAAACGGAATATTTTCTTTCCAATCATGTAGCCTTGGGACATCTTCCATAATTCCTCTCCGTTTGCATTTTAACTACCTTGAGGGTAACTTTCTATCATCCCCTTGAGTTTTTGAACTTTTAACCCTCTGATGGTACCCAGTGATGGTTAAAGTGCTTTAAGAATTCATTTTTTAAGGGGCACAGTTCTGCCTTCACTCCTAAAAGCCCCAGCACTGCAGTTTAACCACTCTGCTGAAGTATTTTAGCTGTGGCTCTGCTAAGTGGTAAAAAATCCACTCTGAACTGCTCACAAGATACCTTTAAACACTCCGAGCCTCCTGCCCCCGCTTCCCTTTAAGCTTTCTCCACTTCCGAAAGGAACCCCACATTAACAGCACTCCCCTAAGGGATTTTTTTGGCTGTTTCGTGGCTGTAAAGCTCTAAATTTGAGTACATTTGGTCTCCACAGCTGAGAGGCTGCTTCGGAGCTGCCTCTGGAGCTGGGTCCTGTGCACAGCTCCCAGCCAGCTCCGTGTCCCCTGTGGGTTCCCTGCTGCTGCTCCAGGGAATGTCGGTCCTGCTGCTCCAACACATCCAAACAAACCCCCACGGCATTTCCTCAGCCCATGCGGGGCAAACCCACAGCTCCTGTTATCCCTGAGAGCCACTCCAGGGTCAGTTGTGGTGCAACCACAATCCCAACCTCGTCCCTCTGCCAGGCCTCTCCCAGCTCCCCCCCCCAGGGAATTTTTCTGCTTTTACATCAAGGGTAATCTTTGGGCCGATGCTTCCCACTTGTTTCCCTTGCTGTGCTACTGTAGAACATCCAGGGATAAAACCCCAATTCTCTCCCTCCCTCCTGCTTATTGTGGGCTTCCAAGCAGGGGTTCAGAGATGCAGCGAGGCAGGAGTCCAGAGCAAGGAATGAATCATTTATTAAATTTACAATACCATTTATATATTCTAGTTCTATAAAGCAATTGAACAGTGCTCACACTTCTCTTAGGGTGATTGGTCAAAGTCTCAGACACCCACTTAGAAATGTTTTTTCCTAATATAATGTGCACGAGGTCAGAAGATACCAGATATGAATGCTATTTACAAAAACCTTATCTATTGTTTACATAGCTTACACAGCAAAGGAAAAGTTCTCACAGAATGAATGCAAGAAGAGAGAATTTCCCTGCTAACAGCATTTCAGCATCCACAGCTTATCTCCCTCAGAAATTCGTGTTCCTGAGCCACAGCAGGCCCGGGACACAGCTCCTCAAGCAGGAGGAGATGTTTGGTAACACCCCTACCACGCTTTGCTTTCCTCCCCATCCTTGTTTTCCCGATCTAATTAGCAGTGCAGAGAATTAAACCTCAGCCTTCAAGGCCAGGAGCTCCCCAGGAGAGCAATCCAGCTCTAATACTGTTTAAATATGAAACAGCTCCTGTCCCGGCTGGAGCCGGGGAGGCAGAAACCACAGAAATTGTAATTACTGGGGGTGATTAACAATTGCACGTTATCGTCAGGGAGTGCAGAGCTGCTTTAGGAAATCCTCGGGGGCAGAAAGAACAACTCCATGGTGGAAGGGGGGAAGTTGGTCGTGGGAAATGCTGTTGAACAGATTTGCCAGCACAGCTGTGCCCCAAGGGTGGCAAAAGGGACAACGCCCAGAGGGGCCCTGTTGGAACCACGGTGCCAGGTTATCCCTGCTGCATCCCTCAGAAGGGCTGAGCGGATCCCGAATGGATCCACCTCCAAATCCTGCCCAGGTGTGCCCCAGGCTGGCTGCAGGGGTGGACCACCCAGCACCTTGTGGCACCTCCACAGGCCTGGCTTTGCGTCCCTTTTGAACTGGCTCTCCTAAACCTCGTTTGAGGGCTCCCAGTTCCAGTGCCAGGAGCAGCTCCTGCTGTGCAGCAGCTCCGGAGCACCCCTGGCTCTGCCTGGACCTCTCTTGCTCCTCCGTTTCCAAGATGAATCCGAGCCCTGCTGGCTCTCGTAGGATGAAACCACCGCAGACCACGAGCATCCCTCTTGTCCTTCCCTTCCTGAACTAAAGTTCTTTTTAGCAAGGAATATCAGGCCCCAAAGGGGTGTGAGCAAACCCCAGATTTCCCAGTGACATGAGGGTCAGTCGTGTTTAATTATTCATTTCCTATTATCCAGCATTCCATAGCCTTCAACTTCCCCTGGACACTGAGCTGATATTACATCAAATTCCAAAAAAATCTCATTCACCTCAGACTGTTTAGGATTCAAACATAGACGTGAGCAGCAACCACATAATCCAACACCAGTAATCCAAAATCCATAAAACAAAGCTCGTGATCATTTTAGGGATTCTGAATCCCTCATTCCCAACTTCACCTGGGAGTCAGGGCTGCCCAGCCGTTTCATGGACTTAATCCAGACAGGTTGGGAACTGCTGGATTCCACAAATCCCAGTCTGCAGGGGAGCTGCCTGTTCCTTAAGATTTTCTCTCCTCCAAGCCAGCAATACAGAGCCACCTGAGCGGGTATTAAACCAACAAACAGTCCTGCCAAGCGTCCACGGACCCCCAGGAAAACGGCTGGCTGCTTTATTCCCAGATTCTCCCTGCAAATCACAGCTAATCCTTGCAGATTTATTTAGATACAGCCTCCTGAGGCTGAGGGTTGCTTACAGGGAGTATTTACACACCAGCACAGTGCATTCCCCTCCTGGGGACTGGGAAAAAAGCGAAGGAAAATCCCCAGCAAAGGCTGGAGCATGGACAGGATTTATGGCCGGGGTCTGGATGGGATCCATGCCCCTGAGAATGCTGCGGATTTGGTCACATTTTAAAAAATGGAAAAAAATAAAAAGAACAGCTTTGGATGCATTTTCATAGCTCTGGTCAGAAGGGATTCAGAGGAGCTGGGAAAGAATCCATTTATAGCCCACTCTCCTGCCTGGGAGCAGGCACAATCCCGCAGATTCCAGAGGATTTGCATCCTTTAGGTGACTCAGCCAGCAAATGCAAGTTAATGCAGACAAGTGTAAAACGCTGAGTCCGGAGGGACAAATCGAGGAGTGAGCGCAGCTTAACGGGGGCCGCGATGGGCCTGGGCGNAACGCTGAGTCCGGAGGGACAAATTGAGGAGTGAGCGCAGCGATGGGCCTGGGCATGATGGGGATGGTGATGAGGGTGAGGATGGCCAGGAGGGGATTTATGGATCCCTGAGGAAAAATCCTGCAGTCATCGACACCCTCCTTATCAGCACAGAGCAGGAGCTGTTACTGCCGCTCGCCTCAAAAAAAAGGGCAGAGTGATACAGGATCCCTGATCCCAGAGTGATACAGGATCCCCGATCCCAGAGTGATACAGGATCCCCGATCCCAGAGTGATACAGGATCCCCGATCCCAGAGTGATACAGGATCCCCGATCCCAGAGTGATACAGGATCCCCGATCCCAGAGTGATACAGGATCCCAAATCCCAGTGTGATACAGGATCTCAAATCCCAGTGTGATACAGGATCCCTGATCCCAGTGTGATACAGGATCCCAAATCCCAGTGTGATACAGGATCATTGATCCCAGAGTGATACAGGATCCCTGATCCCAGAGTGATACAGGATCACAAATCCCAGAGTGATACAGGATCATTGATCCCAGTGTGATACAGGATCATTGATCCCAGTGTGACACAGGATCCCAGAGTGATACAAGATCCCAGTGTCCTGCAGGATCCCTGATCCCAGTATCCTACAGGATCTTTGATCCCAATGTCCTACAGGTCTGCAGGAGGTTTTCTCCGTAATTCATGTCCCCTAAACGTGACTGTTCATCCTGCAGGAAAGGTTTTGGGGTGACCTCATTGGGGCCTCCAGGGCCTGCAGGGGCTCCAGGAGAGCTGGAGAGGGACTGGGGACAAGGGATGGAGGGACAGGACACCGGGAATGGCTTCCCACTGCCAGAGGGCAGGGATGGATGGGATATTGGGAAGGAATTGTTCCCCGGGATGGAATTCCCAGAGCAGCCGTGGCTGCCCCTGGATCCCTGGCAGTGCCCAAGGCCAGGCTGGAGGGGCTGGGAGCAGCCTGGGACAGTGGGAGGTGTCCCTGCCATGGAACTGGATGGGACGTAAGGTCCTTTCCAGCCCAAAGCATCCCATGGCTCCCTGATTCTGTGCCTGCCATCGTGGGATATTTATCCACACGCTCACCAAAGCCCATTTTTGTGCCCCTTTCAGACAAACAACTCCATTACCACCACAACCCCCCCAGTTTAAGCTCTCCTTTTGTTCAGAAACCTCCAGCGCAGGTCTGGAGTGTTTCCTGATTGGGGCCAGGTCTGGCTGTTCCTCTGCAGTTAAAGCCAAGTGGTTTCCATGATTCTGTGTTCTCTGAAGGAGGAGGATGAAATCAAATCAGAGATTGCAGCCTGAGCACTGAAACACTCCCTGCCAATCACTGCGAGAGCTGCTCCAGCACCGCAAAATGCCTCTTTTCTCTCTCCAAAGAGCCCTTGTAGAGCCTCCATATAAAAATTACACCTGGAAAGGGAACAATACCTGGAAAAGGTTCAGGGAGATGAAGGCAGAGACTGAAGAGCTCCGGTGCAGAGCTGATGTTGAGAAAAATGTGGATAAGGGGAAAAAAATTGAGTTAAATGCAAGACTTCTGGGGTTTGTTAAACCACAGCACCCAGAGGGTGAATTTCTACACAAGTTCACACTCAGAACAATCCTGCCAGAGGTTTCAAAGCATTCCCGAACCAAAAAGGGCAGCCAGGTGCTAACAGGAGCTTTCTGGGCAGGTCACACGTGGGGAAGGAGGTGCGGGAATCAGCCGGAGGGACAAGGAGCCCTTGGAGATTCCTCTGAGCAGGAATTTGTCTCATCTGCACTTCAGAAAGGGAAGCCCTTGTGGAAATCGGAGTTTCCTGTGCACAGCCAGAGCTGCCTGAGCACCTGTGGACTCGTCCTGAGCTGTCTGAAACCCCCAGGAATTTGTGCTCCAATGTCACCCCAGCAGCATCTCCAGCTGCATCTTGGGTTAATGATTTGTAGCAGGTTTTTATCTGCCAATAGATCCATGCCACAGAAATGGAATGGTTTATGGGCTTTAATTTTCATCCTGCTTTATGGAAGGGACAAAACAATAATGAAAAATTGGAAAAATGATTGAAAAAGAGAGCAGCTGCTCTGAAAAGGGAGCGGGGGTTTCAGGAGTGAAGGGGGAAAGTTGCTCAGAGCTGCAGGAGAACCAGGGCTGCCTGATCTCTAATTTCTTCTCTAATTTGGCTCAGTGTGATGCAAACAAGGATAAAAATAAGACCCTAAGTGATGTTTCCCATGATTTCCCTCCAGACATGTTCCAGGGCGTGGGAATCAATCCCTGTGTCCTCCCGTGAGGCCGAACCTGCCGGAACACATTTCCTCTGGCACCTACAGCCTTCCCAAAACCTGGCTTTGGATGGGCCAAGAGAAGTCATGGGGCTCCAAAATGCCCATTTTAAGGAGCCATCTGGGAAGACAGGGCAGGAAAATGCCCTGGGAGGATTGGCATTGTTCAGCCTGGAAAAGAGGAGCTCCAGGGTGACCTCATTGTGGCCTGAAGGAGGCTAAAGAAAGAGGGAGAGGGACTGGGGACAAGGGATGGAGGGACAGGACACAGGGAATGGCTTCCCACTGCCAGAGGGCAGGGATGGATGGGATATTGGGAAGGGATTGTTCCCTGGGATGGAATTCCCAGAGCAGCTGTGGCTGCCCCTGGCTCCCTGGCAGTGCCCAAGGCCAGGCTGGCCGGGGCTGGGAGCAGCCTGGGACAGTGGGAGGCGTCCCTGCCATGGCAGGGGTGGCACTGGGTGGGATTTAAGGGCCCTCCCAACCCAAACCATTCCAGGATTCTGCGATTTCTCACTGTGACACGACGATTCACCCCAGCAAAATCCAGGATGAGAGGGAGTGTTCTGGCCGCTCCCGACTCACTGCATCCCTGTCTCCTAAAGGGGATATTTCCTGCTGGGGGCCAGACAGGCCGTGCGGGTCCCGTTCAGATTTATTTCCCTGCTCAGTGGGACATTCACGCTCTGCAGCCACCTCAGCCACGCTTCGGAGAGGCGGCTCCAGTCCCGATCCGCCACTGTCCCGAGGCTGGGCGAGGGAACAGCACAGCTCCTTCTCTGTCTGCCAGTGACAGCCAGGCCGGGAAGCCCCGGTGTGGGCTGCCAAGCAGGGGTTCAGAGATGCAGCGAGGCAGGAGTCCAGAGCGAGGAATGAATCATTTATTAAATTTACAATACCATTTATATATTCTAGTTCTATAAAGCAATTGAACAGTGCTCACACTTCTCCTAGGGTGATTGGTGACAGTCTCAGACACCCACTTAGAAATGTTTTTTCCTAATATAATGTACACGAGGTCAGAAGATGCCAGATATGAATGCTATTTACAAAAACCCTATCTATTGTTTACATAGCTTACACAGCAAAGGAAAAGTTCTCACAGAATGAATGCAAGAAGGGAAAATTTCCCTGCTAACAGCATTTCAGCATCCACCCCCCGGTGCTGAGCTGCAGTTCCCGGGAAGCACTGACTGGGCAGGGAACCATCCCCAGCAGTGGCCGGAGTTTGGGATGGAGGGCAGGCACAGCCCAGGCTGCGGCAGCAGCTTTGTTGCTCTTGTTCATCGCAGCACAAGGAAATGATTTCCTCCATCTGTGAGTTCCCAGCCCAGCTCTCCCCGCTGCTCCTCCCTGCGCTGTTCCCCATCACAGCCCTTTGTCTGGCTGTCACGCTGGCCATTTCTGAGGCAGGAAAATGGCTTTGCCTTCTGGCAGGCATTTTATTTATTCTTTCATTCGATTTGAGTTTTAAACGCGTCCAACATGAGAACTTCTGAAACTTCATGGAGCCTGACTGCTCGCAGCTCTCATTAAACATTTAATGTGCGGAAGGAGGGGGAAGGCAAAGAAAACAACACCAAACCCTGGATGGAGAATAAAACAGGAGGAGAAGAGTTCAAGGCAAACTCTGTTCAGGGGCAGATTCCATCCCCTGCTCAAGGATGAAGGAATATTTGCTCTGTTCCCTGCTAACATTCCCGGCACTTGGCAGCTCCCGCTCCTCTCAGGGCTGATTTAAATCGCTGCCCTGCACAAAGGCATCCGAGGAGATCTGACAGCAAGGGAATGACAGGAGTCCTTCCTCCAGGAGCCTCTGCCTTCCCCTGGAATTCCAGTGCCGGTCTCTGCCTGGGGCAAGGGGGTCACATCTCCACGTGGAGCAGGAGGGGCTGTGCAGGGAGAGGGCACAGCGGGGAGGGCAGGGAAACAGGGACAGAGCTGGGAATGGGGGCCTGGGACAGGGACAGCCGAGGGTGCAAAGGGACAGTGACACCCGGGGGTGCAAAGGGACAGTGACCTCTGAGGGTGTAAAGGGACAGGGACGCCTGGGGATGTAAAGGGACAGGGACATCTGAGGGTGCAAAGGGACAGGGACACCCGAGGGTCACTTCTCAGGAACCTCTGTGCTAACAGGAGAGGCAGGAGGGGATTTTCCCTGGAGCTGCTGTGCACCGAGCTTGCAGGGAGTGTATAGACACACAGGTTCCCTAAATATCCTGAATTGCACCGGGGTGTCCCCAGGAGTTTGTCCCCAGAAGTTCAGCCGGCCCCGCAGTGCTGGTGAAATCCTGGTGACATCCCTGGGCATTGTGTGCCCAGGAGAGGTCTGGAATCAGCAGTGAAAGCTGAGCTGGAAGCTTGAGCACACCCCACGCTCCATTCCTGCACAGCTGGAACTTTAACAGATCCCTGGAGCCAGAGGCTCTGGGAAGAGGCAGAGGCTGCTGGATCCAACCAGAGCAGTGCAGTGAGGAAGGAGCGGATCTCTCCATGGCTCTCGGTGGTTTTAATTGACTCTTCTTCATTAAAGGGAGCCACGGGTACCAAAAGAAGAGGAAAATTCCAGTTCAGGACAAATCTCCTGATTCCATCCAGAGCCTGAGGTCCCCGAGGATGCTCTGTGGCAGTCCCTGTGCTCTGCAGGCCGCTCTGCTGGGCTCATCCCAGCGTTACTCCCCGGGAATCTCAGCATGTGGGAAGCTGCTCCAGGGCTCTCACACAGGACAGCAGATCAGGCTTTTACTTCCCCATCCCATCCAGGCCCTTCTAATTCATCCCACAGTGGGATTTTCCCCCTGGCTCCAGCCCCATTCGGGATTGAAGCCCCTCAGGGATTTTACTGATTCCTGATTGGCAGGAAGGGTAAAGGATTTGAGAGTTCCCAGTGGGATTTACTGGAGCTGTGGCAAAGACAAAGCCAGGCCGTGCTGAAGTGCCCAGTCCCTCAGACTGCGGCTCTTTGATCCCTGCTGGAGCCTGGAGTTCAGCAGGAGGGAGTTCAACACCAAAGGGCTCTGAAGCAGCTCTCAGTCACAGCTGCACCTTGCGAACCATTTTCCTGTCAGCACATGGACCCAGCTTCCTGCACACTCCAAACCTCCTGGAGTAACTCCCACCACGTGGCAGTGGCACCAGCACAGCCCTCGGACACCACAGGGAATCCTGGAATGGTTTGGGTTGGAAGGACCTTAAATCCCATCCCATCCCACCCCTGCCATGGCAGGGACACCTCCCACTGTCCCAGGCTGCTCCCAGCCCCGGCCAGCCTGGCATTGCGCACTGCCAGGGATCCAGGGGCAGCCACAGCTGCTCTGGGAATTCCATCTCAGGGAACAATCCCTTCCCAGTATCCCATCCATCCCTGCCCTCTGGCATGGGAAGCCATTCTCTGTGTCCTGTCCCTCCAGGCCCTGGCCCAGCTCCAGCCATTCCCAGTCCCATCACAAGACCCAGAAGTTTTGTCACATTTAACTCCTTTACTTTGGATCTCCCATGGATTCATTTGTTTATCGAGGCTGAGTTTCCTGGATTTGAGGTTGATCCTTATTTGCTGCAAAGACTGAATTTCCCAGGAAGTCTTCAAAGTAACCTTCCCTGTCTGAGTCACCAAAGTTACACCTGAATCTCCTGGGATTCGTTACCCTGGAGTCAGCTGCCACACAGCCCTGGGTGTCACCGAGCCAGGAAATTGGGCTATCAGCGAGCCTGGAGCTCTCCATGTGCTGGGAAGAGCTTTAATGTATTCCAGGGAGGCTGCACCCCGGGTGTGGAATTACAACGTGCAATGAATAAACCATTCACTGCCCGTTGTGTCACTGGGGCCGCAAGCTCTGGAAACCCCAAATTACCTGGGCAGGGATATCATATTCAGCAGGAGCAGAACAGCAAACTGTCCCCTGAAGCTCAGCTCATGACAGGGCTTCAAGTGGCCTTTCCTGTGGGAAGGAAAAGTTCCTTCTGGCCTGCAGTCATCTGTTAAATTGAGTCATTTGAGCTCTGAGTTCCCAAAGAACAGGATAAGGACGGGATAAGGACGCGCTCTGTCCTGAGCAGTTTGGGTCACATTACCCGGCTCTTCTCGATCGGAACCGAACCGTTCTGGGTACAGAACGGGATCACCCTGAGCACAGGCACAGCTCTCACTGCCCCCCTCCTCCTCTCCTCACCCCTTTGTTCTGCCTTTACAGTTCCAGCCGGGGGCTCCGCACTGTCCCTCAGAGCTGGACACTCAGAGGTGGCCCTCAGAGCTGGACATTGGGCCCTCAGAGCTGGACATTGGGCCCTCAGAGCTGGACATTGGGCCCTCAGAGCTGGACATTGGGCCCTCAGAGCTGGACATTGGGCCCTCAGAGCTGGACATTGGGCCCTCAGAGCTGGACGCTCCGAGGTGTCCCTCAGAGCTGGACATTTGTCGCTCAAAGCTGGACATTCGTCCCTCAGNGTCCCTCAGAGCTGGACACTCAGAGGTGTCCCTCAGAGCCGCACATTGGTCCCTCAGAGCTGGACACTCAGAGGTGTCCCTCAGAGCTGGACATTCGTCCCTCAGAGCTGGACACTCAGAGGTGTCCCTCAAAGCTGGACAGTTGTCCCTCAGAGCTGGACACTCGTCCCTTCAACAAACTCAGGCTGGTGATGTCACAGACTCACAGAATCATGGAATGGTTTGGAAGGGATTGGAAAGCCCACCTTGTTCCACCCCGTACCGTGGGAGTAGGGGAGAGTGGGGGAGTTGTGCAGAGCCAGAAGTTCCCCCTGAGCCTCCTTTTCTCCAGGCTGAGCCCCTTCCCAGCTCCCTCAGCCCCTCCTGGGGCTCCAGCCCCTTCCCTGGACACGCTCCAGCCCCTCCATGTCCTTCTTGAGCAGGACACAGCCCCCAGCAGCACCCAGGATTTGTGGCGCTGTTCCTGAGCAGCTCCTTGGAGTCCCTGATGGCCACGAGCAGCTGAAGTCCCTCCCCACTGACCCCCCAGTTAATCCAGTGTCACCTGCTGGGACACCCCGGTGTCCCTGGGCCAGCCCAGCCCTGCTGCCCCAGCCAGGGCCCTCTGCATTCCGGCAGGGCTGGGGCATTTCCCCCTTTCTGAGCAGGTGACACACGGACCCTGTGCTGTCCCATCTCTGCAGCAGCCCCTCCCCTGCTCTCCCAGACTCTGCTGGGTGAGGGCCCAGGAAAAGCTCTGGCCTGGGGAGGTGGTTTTGCTCCTCTGGGCCAGCACGGGCTCCTGCCGTGTGTGTTTTTATGGAGCTGTCCTACCTTGGGAAGGAACTCGGTCACAGAGGTAGGAAGTGTGAAAATCTTCTCATTTTAGGGAGCTGCAACGTCAGACTCAGACGTCTCCCATCGTGTGACCGTGGCCAACGGTGGGGACGGGTGTTCCATTTTGGGGAGCCACATGGTCTGAAAGCTTCTGTTTTCACAGAGAAATAAATAAACCCCAGCCAGTTTCCTGCATCTTCGGGAAAAGAAACTGGAAGGCTGACTTGGAAGCATCCAGACAAAAAGGAAGAGATGCAAATATTTGTTTGTGTTTCCTGGTTTTTAGTCTTGTCTTAATTTTTTCAGCAAGGCCTGGCTCATGAATTTTGACTGCTTGTGACTAAAATTCCTGCTCTGTCCCATTCTAGGGGCTCAAGAAAGCCTCGCAGTAAGCACCAAAAAATGAAACTTTTCCTTTAAGAAAGCCTCGCAGTAAGCACCAAAAAATGAAACTTTTCCTTTAAGAAAGCCTCGCAGTAAGCACCAAAAAATGAAACTTTTCCTTTAAAACAGCCTCATATTGCCGGAGTGATAAAACCCTGTGAGTGATATATTTATGTATATATCTAAATAAGAAGCTGGTCAGCTGTACTTAAAATATTCAAAGTAATTCTCCACTTAGCACTTCTATCTTGAAGTTATAAAGTGAGGTTGGCTGGCTGCTGACATTATTGAATTTCAAATAAAGGGACTCTGGAAGGCTGCTGGGATGGTTTTTTTTCCCTGCATTCTCTTAAAAATGCCTTAACAAATTACACCAAGTTGTCTTCAGGCTCTCAGCTCAACCCAGCAGAGAGAAATCTGAGCAGCTCCTGCTGAAGGGGTTACAAATAACACGGAGGTTCCTGGTTCCAGCTCAAACTTTGCACTCACCCAGGCAGCTTAAAGGAAACCAGCGTCAGACCCACGAATATTTGTGTTTTAAAACTAGGAAATATACAAAAAGAGGAAAGAAAAATTAATAAATTAGTGATATTTGTGATGAAATTGATGGATATCATGTTTTCTGCCCTGGAGAGGGAAAGACACTCATGTTGGTCATGTCATGGAGTCAGAGAATCGTGGAATAATTTGGGTTGGAAGGGATTTGAAATCCCATCCCATCCCACCCCTGCCATGGCAGGGACACCTCCCACTGTCCCAGGCTGCTCCCAGCCCCGGCCAGCCTGGCCTTGGGCACTGCCAGGGATCCAGGGGCAGCCACAGCTGCTCTGGGACTTCCATCCCAGCCCCTCCCCACCCTCCCAGGGAAGGATTTATCCCAAAATCCCATCTATGCCGTTCCGTCCTTCAGCAGAGCCCCCACAGGGCTGGAAGCAGAGACTCTCCTCGTGTCCCCCTGTCCCCGTGGCTGCTGGGGACGATGCTGGGAGCAGGGCAGGGACAGATGGAGCTTTGTTCTGGCCGTGTCTCGGCTTCCAGCAGCCCTCGCTCCGCACTTTGGGGGCGGAGGTTTCAGAACGCTCATGTGTCAATATTGGCCATAAAGTTCTCCAAGCCTTTTATCCATCTCCCTGCAAGGTCTGACTGCGGCTGATAACGGATTCCAGAGCCTGGCTCTGCACCCAGGGAGCACAAACAGCCTTTTACGAGTTTTACATTTCCTGGCCGTTAATTTAATGAGGCCGCGGGATGGAGTAAAACACCAGGAGGCCTCAGGTTTTGTCAGGCTCGTCACAGCCATAAACTCCTCTAACAAGTCCATTGTGCATCTCTTATCTCATTTGCCCGCTGCTCTGGGGGTCCCTCCCTGCCTGTTCCTTGTCCCCTAAAGGAGGAGGGGATTGAGAATTCCTCTTTCCACTGAGTTGCTGGATCTCGCCACCCTCAGTGTAAAAAACCTCTTATTTTCACTCTTCTTTCAGTTTAAACCCATCACCCCTTGCCCCTTTGCAACAGGCCCTGCTAAAAACTTTCTTGGAGCCCCTTCAGGCCCTGGAAGGGGCTCTGAGCTCTCCCTGGAGCCTTCTCTGCTCCAGCTGAGCACCCCCAGCTCTCCCAGCCTGGCTCCAGAGGGGCTCCAGCCCTGGAGCAGCTCCGGGGCCTCCTCTGGACTCTCTCCAGCAGCTCCAGGTCCTTTGGATGTTGTGGGCTCAGAACTGGGGGCAGCTCTGCAGATGGGGTCCCACCTGAATGGGGCAAGGGGCAGGGATTATCCCCCTTATCCCTTTATTTAAACCTTGCAGATCCAACTGCAGGATCCTCGGGATAAACCTCCGGACTCAGGGTAACAGATGGAGCCAACGCCAGGAGCCTTCAGGAGCTGCAGGAAGCAGATTTTCTGAGCAAAGGCCATTTGCTGGCTGGGGATCCCACACAACCAAACTGACCATTTCTGCCCAGCTTTGTCCATTCCTTCCCATTTGTTTTTGTTTCAATAAATGGCAGGGCTGGCTCTCGGCCACTGCCTCCTGCCTTTCCCAGCCTGTTATCCCAGCAGCTCCTGGAAGAGGCTTCAGGACAAGCAGTCCCTGAAATTTTTGACTGATGTGCTCATCACCTGCTCAGTGAGGAGCAAATTTGGGCTGGGAGAGAGGAGCACCCCCATAAAGGAAGGCAGAACACGTGGCTGGGGGGTTCATCTTGTGCTTTAAAGTCTATTTATTCCTTCCAGATTGGAATGAATAATTCCAGATTAATGGCCCATGGCCCAGCCCTCACTGCCAGGTGATCCATGGAAAACTTTACTCCAGCTCAGCAGCTGGGCATGGATTAAAAGGGCTCACGCCACATTACAATAATATTTAATTACTAAAAGCAAATGAACTGCCCAGCTGAGGCGGAGGAATCTCCTGGAGGGAGACAGGAGTGGGGCTGAGCACAAACCTCTGGGAATCAGTTCATACCAAGGACACAAGTGAAGATAAAATAAGGGAGAAGAGTCCTCGTGGGGGGCTGTGGATGGGTGTGAGGGGCCCATGGCCCTGGCAGTGCCCAGCCCTCAGGCCAGGGCAGTCGGTCACTGACCTCTCGTGGCCATGGACATGTCACCGGTGCCAAAACATTTGGGCAGAGCCCGATAAAGGGCAGCAGGAAAAGGGAAGAAACCGTGGCCTGTGCAGACACTTGTGGGTGAGGGATGCCCCTAAAGGGACACCCTGGGGACAAGCCAGGGAGCTGCTGCTCCTCGTGGCACTCCCAGCACAAGGTGGGGAACAGGGAATCAGCCACTCTGCTGGCATTCCTGCCCTGGAAATTCCAGAGGCAGCAGCTCCCAAAGCCATGAGTCTTGGGCAGATCTTTGTGCAGGGACAGACCTTTGTGTTGGGGACAGATCTTTGTGCAGGGACAGACATCCCGGGAGCTCCACTGAGACCATTGCAACACTCCCTTGAGGATCACATTCCTGCCGCCCGTCCCTTTGAGGGGAGAAGGATTCGCAGCGTTTTCCATTGACATTTTCCAGAGCTGTCCCCGGGGAGAGCCAGGGGTGGAACATTTCCAGTTCATCAGCCATGGCCGGGGATGGGAACAGCAGGAGGGTGACCCAAGGCCACCGTCTGTGCCTGCACTGGGGTCTGCAGCACCCGAGGGAGCCCCGGGGCTGCTGCAGCTCGGCAGGGACAGCTTGGGGTGGGGGGGGGACAGCT
>VWPU01014603.1:0-39263 GCA_013398955.1 Callaeas wilsoni | reverse complement strand
AGGGTGGGGCTGCGGGGGCTCAGCGCTGCTCCCCGGCCGCCCTGCCCGTGCAGCAGCATCACTGGCACTGCTGCACAGCAGCATCCCTGGCACTGCTGCAGCCTGGATGCGGCAGGGGATGGTTCTGCTTCAAAACCCTCTTGCAAAAAAAACCCAGGCAGTGGGAGATGCCCTGCCATGGCTGGTTTGCAGGTGGTTTTTGGTTTGTTTGTGGGTTTTTTTGTTTGTTTTGTTTTGTTTTGTTTTTTTGCAAGTAGGTTTTGAAGCAGAACCAGAGGTTTATTGGCCTGCTGAGGTGGGCAAAGGCACACCTTGGTCATGTCAAATACCTGCCTTACTGTGACTGCAGCAGAGCTGAAGAGTTGGCAGAGCACAGACCTAGCCTGCTCTGTCATCTGAGCTCATATATCTGAGCTTTAGGACACAGAATAAAAATATTATATCTGCCTTTATTTGGCCTTTTCAGATGAGGAGTTTGGAGTCTCACGTTGATGGTTCTGAGATATTTATGACTCCCTTTAAGAGTATATCCTTCCACTGAGGAAATTAAAAGTGTGATATTTTAGCCGTTGGAAATGTCTGGCTTAGTTTGGTTCTGTTTCCCGATTTCATTTTGACATGGTAGGCAATTCAGAAAATATATTTGCAGCAAGGAAAATGGAGTTGTTATGGAAACATCTGAGCGAGGCAGCTGACACGGGTAAGGCAGGCACCAGATTCGCTGTTCACACAGACACACTAAAACAGCAAGTTCATGTAAGGTAAGGGAGCAGTTTCCAGGCACTGTCTGCTTCGTGGGTGGGTTTTCTGGCACAAGAGGGAAAAAACCCACTTTAAAACTGTGAGCACGTGGCTCCATCTTCTGGTGCCAAAGCAAAGTGTGTTGCTCGGGCTTTAGACAGGGGTGAGATTTGTGTGCCATTTTTATGTTATCTTCTACAAAACAACAACAAACCCAGCAGCAACAATAATTATAATAAAAATTTTAAAATACCTGTGCCCTAGAGCCAAGCTATGAGTTATTAGTGTAGATTTCCTGAAGCTACAAACCATTCTGCTGGAAGAAAAGTGCCTTTTGAAACATTCCCTTAGATGTTTAGACCCTCCAAGCAGCTTGTCTTGTAAGGCACGACACTGCTGTCCTGCGTGAAAGCAGTGTTTGTTTAGGGTGGGCTCTCCCAGTGACGCCTCGTGCCTCTGTGGGTGCTGTTCCTGTCTCCTGCTCATGGCTCTAGGATGCATTTCTTTGTTTCCGTCTGCAACATCATCTTTGGCAAAGTCGCTAAAATTCCCGATGCATCCGCGTGGAAATGCTGCCTGGGTAGAAGCAGGAATGAATGGCTCGTGGAGGTAGACTGCCAGAAGTCGAAAGAAAATAAAGCTGTTTTATTACTTCACCAAACAGTGAATGTTGTTACAGCGCATATTGCGCATGCTTAATTGAGCTTGATTACTCAATCTGTTCACCTTAGTAACTCATTTTGGTTTAATCAGAAGTAAGTCATTGTTCAAAACCAGAAGGTGTTATCATTTGCTGGGTAAACCTTGGGTTTTCTAAATAATCCTAAAGAATTGCCCCAACTTTGTTGCTTCTGAACAACACCAAACACAACAGATCAGAACAAAAGGTAATTATCTTGTCGCAGTGCTGTCCTAAAGCTGTTGTTTGCAAGTCATTGCAAATAGGAGGCACTGTTCTGTAAATGCAAAATTAAAAATACGGACCATGTGTTTTACTGGGTTTACTTCTGTGTGCATATGTAAGCATGTTCTTTTTTTTTTCCCCCTGGATATTGAGCCTAGGATAAAAGGACCTCAAATTCTTTGTATAAAGCGCTACTTTTCAGTCCAAACTACTTCATGGCTGAACTGTGACAGTGAAGATGAGGGAATATAAATTTAATGGCCCCAGTGCTTCTGCCTATACTTATGCCACTCTTAACATCACTAACATGAGTGGTAAGTTACTTGCATGCAGCATTTATCTGTGGGAAGGGTTGTGTGGAGACCTGCTCCTGTATGGCAGGGAATCATAGCACCAAAATTATTCCTAAAGTAAGCACTAGCTGAGGCTTCCAATCACAGCCTCAGCAGCAGGGCTGTGGATCAAAACCAGAGGTGGAACGAGCCTTTACTCTTCACTGTCAGGCTTTTAAGGCCCCACAGAGAGAGAAGCATTTTAAATGGGCACAGACTGCGCTGGTAAAATACAGTTGCAACCTCCATAGCTGGTATTTAGTGTTTCTAACCTGTCCCTGAGGCTGGAGTACATTGGACTTCCCCTTGTCACTACTCGAGGTTTTCTCTTGAGGCTGCGTCCAGTTCCTACAATCTTTTTTCCCCTCTCCCTATACTTAACCTTCAGTTTCATCCTGTTTCTTTGGTGATTCCAAGCTCTAATTTCTAGGGTTTGTGTCTCTCTCCATATCCTGTGGATTATTCAAAAGGGATCTACTCACCCTTCTGAAAGATGTCACAAGGGTAGCACCTTTCACTGACACTACCACTGAATAAATACTACAGACCTCTTTTATTAGCAAGTACAAGCCCACAACACATCCTGCCCGGAGTGTGTTTGATAAATCAGATCTTTTGCAGACATCTGGAGATTATGTTTGCAAATCCCCAGCCAGCTTGTTTTGTAGTCATTGTTACCATAATTCAGGTTAATGTTGTTGCCACTTTTTACTTGCTAAAACACATGTGGTGCTTTATTGCATAAAAAAAAAAAAAGTGGCTGCCTTGGAACAGAAGTTCTTTTAAAACCCTTCCTGAAAGTTTGCTGTTTGGAGAAATAAATGTCAAATCAATTGTCCTATCTTTGAATTGCCATTCTGAAGATGCAAGCTGAGAAAAGAGATTACTTGGGTCTTGCGATGAGGAGGGTGTAAGAATCTAGACTGAGAATTATGTACCAATAGAGACCTAAAATAACTAGTGGAACAAGTAAACTTTTAGCTTTTCTTGTAAAGATTTGCTTAAAAAATATTAGCTCCCAAGTGAGACTGCTCATGCCAAGTTTTAAATCTCATTTGAATTTTTATAGCTGTTATAATCTCTGATATATAACCTTGGAAATAGGGTCTCGTAACAGAAATGCCGAGTCCCTTGACTATTGCCTCGCAAAAAAGAGTTGCTGTAATAGGCTGCAATTCTGAGACAAGTTTGCAAGGCTGCCTTATGTCTGCATATCATCATTCAAATGGGTCTAAGCTGGGCTCTTCACATTATTTTGGTTATTTGTGTGTACGTGATGAGCCGCGTGCAGCTGTTCCAGGAATGACAGCCTTCCAAGCACAACAGGCACAATCCAGCATATCCCCATCCACGGAAACGGTGCCACGGGGAGAGGCTTGCAGCTCGGACATGCTGTCAGGAAAAGTAAAGAACAGCTTATTTTCTCTTTTGCTGTCCTTATTCTTCTGCGTTTCTGCACAGAAGAAATGGAAGCTCCCAAGGAGCCAAGAGAACTGCACATGCCAGTGCTCTTTTCCCTCTCATTATCATACACTTGCAATCAAACTCTAATTTTTGAAATAAAAAACCTGCAGGATTCTTTATTGGGACTATTAAACCTTCAATCTTCATTATTTAGGACGGCTACTTACCTTTTACTCAATGAAGCCATAATGCAACTGCTCCTATAAAAACTATCGGAATGGCTACTGTGGCAGTGAGTAGATTTTCCTCCGTGTAAAATAATCTTCTGTGAGTAAGACATAACTATCATTCACATTAATTAGGCAGCCATATAATGGGGTGTTCAATAGCTATTACATCATTTAAATTCTTCAGTGAGCACCTCAGCCACCCAAGAACTATCCAGCTGAACATTTCTGAGTCCATAATTTTGAAATAATCCTGTAGAGGAAGAATATGCATGGCAGAGTGTTGCAGACAATTTCACTGAGAAAAAAATTAATTTTATTCAGATTTATGGAATTATTTTAACATTTACAAGAAGTGCATAATCCTATTCTTCCCTCCCTCCCTCTCTCCTTCCCAGAATAATGGTGCTACAAAGTGGAGTCTATTTTGGGGCTGTACTGTGTGTACACTGGGGGATGTCCAAGGAGCTCGTAGTCAGAGGCCAGTGATGGCAGCTGGGCACACAGACACACACAAGCAGCACATTTCCCTACATATTCTGTTACAAACCTGGGGCTCTGGAGCCACAAAGCTCAGCTGAAAAACCCTGACCCACAGAGAAGTGAGTGCAGTCATGCTTGAGGTTTTGGTTTTGAAGTCTTTTGCCCCTAACAATCATATGAGCCCTTAAGCATTTGTATTCAATTTTGGTTGTTGATTTAAAATTTTGAGGTGAAGCTGGAGTCCTGTGATTTGAATATTATCATTAATGTTCTATGTTATTATATATTTTTGTATCTTTTAAGATTAGTTCCTCAGTCAAAAGTATGTACATATGCCATGAGAGTAGGAGCTTATCCTGAGACTTGAAAGAAATAAGGCTGAATTTATTAATCAATACAGCAGGAAGAGGTTTCCATTAACAGGCCTGTATGCAGATCTTTAACATGCTGTTCAGATGCCTATAGAGGATTGGTCAGTGCCTGAAAGTATATGAAAATTACATGTTTTAAATCAGTGTGGTTTGGCAATATGGGAATAGTTCTTAGCAGAGTGAAAAAAAGGAATAGCCTAAAAATAGGCTGGGGAGCAGGGCAGGATAGACAGTAAAGTTTAGGCTGTGCCTTTTCCTATCTGTTATATTATTTTAGCTAATTGTATACTCATTTTTTTTTCTCTTCTCAATGGTTATAAGGTACCATACCTTATCTGACTAATAGTAGAAAGCGGCAGAGAGCTCTCTTCGCAGGGAGAGCTCTTGATTCAGTATTAAATGTTGCTGGGTTCTCTGTAGTTTTCCATAATCCCTGTCCAACAGGCAGAGCCTGCAGAGGTAGGTGTCAAAACCCACCTGCAGATAGAGTGTCAGGTACTGTTTGTTCTGCAGCCCAAGAGGTTCGTGTTTGCCAGATGTAACCGCTCCTCTCAGCAGCAGATCCTCTGTTTTATAGATCCTCTGTTTTTCATGTTTGCTCGTTGATTTAATTAATCCAGTACACTGAGAGCAATGCCTGCCTTACCAAAATAATGTATTTTCATCACTCACTGTAGGGACTTAGCATTGGAGTTACCATAGGAATGACAGAATTAAGGATGGGGAGCATGAGACAAAGGCAGGTCAAACCTCTGAAATTCCATGGAATCAGCTGTTGCTGTATAATTTGACTTGGTATGTGGGACCATGGGCTGGTGAATGCTGGAGCATGACAGGCTTGATCAGGTTTTGGTTTGTCTAACAGCAGGAACGAAGGTGAGCATTTGTTATGGGGAATGGGCACATGGAACTGTTCTGGTAAGGGGCTGAGGGATTGCCCTCTTCAGACAAAATCAGGGCCATCCTAATTTTGAGAAAATACTGCTGCTGTTTACTGAAAGCATGGTCTGGATCAGAATTTTATGCTCTTTCTTACTCTTCTCTAAAACACTGGATGAATTGAATATATGGCGTTAACATCAGCTATGTGCTGCTCTTATTGCAGTGATTTAATGTGAGTTTGTCAGAGTCACAGACTGGTTTTGGAGATTTCCACTGTATTGCTGTCTAACCCATTTTTGAGAGGAAATCCCCCTCAAAGAGGATTCCTGTTCTATTCCGTGTATTTTCTTGGATGTGAATTGGCTTCAATTTCAAACATTTCCTACAATGAATTATTTTGAGATTTCAAACAGAAATTATGGGATTTTTGTTTTTCTATTCTTGTTTAAGTGTTCAAAATTCAGTAACTGAATTGCTTACAATTGTTTTAGTTCATATTAGTTATACATATACATACACAGTAATAGGAAAGCAGAAATGTGTGTAAGGTAGTGAGACATTGCTCACTGCTGTTCATTATTCCCTGGTTAGTGAGAGTTTAGGTGTAAAAATCATTACAAAAAACGTGTCTCTGCTGAGTACAATCCAGAGTTGAACATATGAAGGATGAAGCATATTAGAGACAGCTGTGATTAGTTCTCCAATTTTCCAATATTAAATCCATTAAGTATTTACTGTCTCAGCTAATGAAGAGACTGGGAATGGCCATGAGTGGGCGGGGGAGGGCTGGCGAGCTGTCGTTTTCACATTTCCCGGTTTCTAAGGCAGCTCCTTGACAAGCACTGGGGAG
The DNA here is from genome assembly GCA_013398955.1 of Callaeas wilsoni. Lineage (NCBI taxonomy): Eukaryota > Metazoa > Chordata > Aves > Passeriformes > Callaeidae > Callaeas > Callaeas wilsoni. The sequence goes on along the minus strand of VWPU01014603.1, from coordinate 33,069 downwards.
TTGAATGCGTTCTAGGGAAAGTCACCACGGAGCCCCGCACGGAGCCCATCCCAGGAGGGACGGGGGTTGCTTGGTTTGCCGGGGGCGGGCAGTGATGCCAGCTCTGCGGGCTGGTTCAGCTGCAGTGACTTACGGGGCTGTTTGGAGCACCTGGAGGCACTGCAGAACGGCCTCTCACTGATTTACCAGCTGCGGTAAGGGATCCCGAGTGCCCGGGCTGTTCAGCTCCCGTTATTCTTCATTTGTCACCTGTGTCTCTGTGCCACTAGCCTGGGGTGTTTTGGGGAGCCCTTTGACATCTCCCGGGCACCCTTCGCTGTAAATACCGAAAGCTTTGCTCTCACCAAGGCGCTGCCAGGCAGCGTTTGTTTTTGTGCTTGCTGAAATAGTTTAAAAAATGCAAGTGCCAGTAGCTATGGGAAGTTGTATCGCGTTCATCAAGGTGTCCATATGGTAGAACATGTTCTGTCCTTCACAGCACAGTGAGATATGATTGTGCCTAATTCCAATTTGTATGGCATCCCCATTAATATCTCTTTCAGCCCTCCATTAAAAGCCTTTAATGTTAATTAACTGGACTATGCCAATAAAGTTCTATTAGCTTCTCCCTATTAATTTAATATTATAGGCATTTAACAGATGTCTTAATTAGATATTACACTGAAGGCTATGAGCAAAATTAAAACCAAGTCATTGTCCTGAAAGTTTCTGCTATGATTTATGCTTTCTACAGCTTTGTTTGTTTTTCCTTCTGACCTCTTACAGGAAACCAAGAGATTTAATTTTAGAGAATATTGAAAGGAGTAATGGGTGTAGGGTAAAATAATAACTTACGTCTAACAATTTTAGCACATGCTGTTCTTACTTCACAGATAAAAATTCTCATTGGTGTGAAATAACTATTCCCTCATATAAAGTATCTGTCTCTAGCAAAAACACAGTTTTCCCCATCTCTAGGGCAGTACTTCATAGAATTGTAATAAAGATTTTTATTTCTGTACCAACTGCTCTTATTTCCTGATTCCAAAGGATCTGTTCTTGAAAACCAGTATTGCCCACACTGTGAGTTCAGCCATTCAGGGATGGTGGATGTGGTTTGTGTCTGAGGGCTCGTGCCAGGGAGATGCAGCTCTTCTGTGACCTCTCCCAGCAACAGATCCAGAAAGGAAGTGGGAGCTTTGGAGGCAGTTAAGTGTTCATGCAGGACTGGGGTTGGAGGTGATCAGCTCTGGCTCTCTCCTGCCCTGAGTGCCCCGCAGTGCAGGTAACAGCTGACTGCCCTCCCAGCCCCCCTTACTCAGCTTTGGGGTGTGGTTATGTGAGGAACAGCTGTGTTCTCTTTAAGGAAACGACCCTGGTTGGCTACAAATGCTTCAGTCGTAACAGGGAAAAAATCCTCCTAGGTACAAGTCTTTCATTTGATACTGAAATTGATTAAAATTACACTTATAACAAAACCACCATAAAAACGTTAAGCAGTCTAAATACAGGGGTCACTTCCACCTCCCAAACATGTCAAACCTGCCTAGTCAATGAGAGATTGTAATCTGGGCAGTCCAAAATGAAGTGTACGCTGAAAGTATAAAAGGGGCTGAGGGTACATGAAGCACAACAGCTCTGTGGACAGAGGGTAAACATTCATAAGGCAATTCTGTGGGTAACTGAAATACAAGATTGAATAGAGGTCGCTTCCATCTTTGAATTTCTAGCTTCAAGTGCCTCCCTCTTACGTGTTCCCTGCACTCTGCCATGACAAGGTGTATTTATTGACACAGACAGACCTGGCTGACCCTGGCAGTAGCTGGGTGTTAGTGAGCACTGGGGGGCACACGGCGTGTTTGGTGTGCTTACATTATACACACTTGGTATCTGTAACAGCATCAGCCACAGGCACGGAGATGCTCAGGGGAAAACCTGCCAGCTGAAACAATTCACGTGCACGTGCCTGCAGCAGGCAAAGCAAAGAGGCTGATGTTGGCCCAGGCACAGTGATTGTAAAGAGCACTTGTCATCACCTGCAGTCTCACTGCAAGCACAGAACAGGCAGCTGAAGTCAAATTTATACAGAAGGCAACAATAACATTTATTACACAGTTACAAAGTATAATTTTCACTGTACAAATTTACAATTATAAACTGAAACAGAAGTCAGGTAGTTAATACTAATCATATAACTTTAATAAAAGCCAGAATAATATAAACAAATAAAAAACCAGATACAACCAATTTCAACAGTCTGAGAGACTGCTTAAAGACAGCAGATACTGCTCATTCTTCAGCAAGAAGAAATGCTTTATAAATATTTCACATGGCTGTTGCTTTTTCCATCTGCCAGAAAACCTGCTCTTTGAACTGCAGGAAAACAGCAGACGTTTCTGTGAATGCTTCTGACTTTCCATGAAATCACAAGTCAATAGTTCCTTTCAACTTGAATTTTTTTGCAGATCGCTCACTTGCTCTGAGCAGGAACTTGCTTCCATAGATGTAGGAAATGAATCCATCAAGCTCCAAGCTGAATACGTTGTTACGTTTGGGAACAACTGAAAATGCAAAACGACACAAACTGACCAAAGTGGGCTAATGTAAAGCCCTGGTCTGGAAATATACTGACATACCAGGGGATGTTATTCACCTGCAGATTTGAGCCTTGACACATTTCAAGGTTTTTATACTTTATCAAGACAAGAAAAATAACCCAAGCCTCCAAATTTAATTGGAATTACCAAAGTTAGTCCTCTTGCAGGAGCATACAGTTAAGTGTTGCACTTTTTAAAAATTGCTCATCTCTAATGAGATGTGCTTTTGGTAAGACATTGGGCTGTTGGGTGGTGACTTCTGCCACTCCATGCAAAGAGCCAAACGTATTGATATAAACCAGTGTACTCAGAGATGCAAAATGAAGCGTGTGTATAAAAAAATTTTTTATGATTCAAGTCACGAAAAGAATTGAAAAAAAAGTCTTATATACCTTTTAACTTGTCCTCTTTAGTGATAATTTTGAAGACGTGTTTAAATTCCTGTAGAACTATTCCTGTTATTCCAACATAAGAGGGGCACTTTGATTTTGTAACTGGAAGAACAGAAGCATGTATTAGAAAATTTCAGATGCGCTTATTTGCTCTTCTCCTGTTGCCTCATGATTTTAAAAATCAGTTTGCAATATTCTGAAATAATGCAGTTGCAGTAATCACTGGTAAAATGTGCAGTTAACCTTTGCAACCAACAACATGATTTTCAAGAGCAGTTGTAAAGCAATTAGCATTGTAAGGAGAGAAAGTATCCATCAACATGTGACCTCAACTATGTGATTCTAGAGTTATTGATACTGGAAGGCATTTAAAAAGAAGCACCTGAACTACAGGAGCACCTGCTTAACTTCAGACCATGTTACACAAGCAAACAAACAGAATACCTGTAACAATGGCTCCATGGAGATCAGCTTTTAGCAGCTTGCCCTGAATCATGTGGGGTTGCCTTGAAGAAGAGAACGGGATCAAAGAGGAGGCAAAAAAAATCATATGAACTGTCAGATTTACAAAATGTGACCATGACTATTATAATCATGATAATTCTGTGATTCTGTGAAATAGTACTAATATGCTTAGCAGTTCACCACAGTGTTTCAAGCAGTAACTCAATAAAACTACAAGTGTCTACCGTATAAAACCCAGACTAAATTTAAAATATGTCAACATACGCATCGGGTTTGAGTCCATGGCACAGGTCTCTGATGTACTGTTTCCAGAGCTCATGGAGTGGGAGGAAGATGGCATATCTGCAGTAAAAAAAGATAGAAAGTATTATACAAAACTTAGTTATAAAAAAATCCATTAGTTGATTACTGAAGTAGTCTCTATTTCCACAGTTAAAGACTGACATTTGTTAAGTTACACAACCTTAAGTTACCCTGCAAGGTGACCCACTCCAAACAGCTGGCTTACTTTATAAAACAAGTACAAAGTATGCTCCTCTCTACCAACCCAAAACAGTGATGTGTTTTAGAGAATCAGTCTAAGACTGAAGAGATTTCTACTTTTTTTTCTATTTTTTTATCTTCCTGCTTACTCTGTTAGCAAAGCACAGGCTTCATTTAACGTGATCAGTTCAAAGGACCTTATGCAGAATTTTGACCCTCTGGTCACAGACAGTCCAACTTTGGAAACTGAAACCAGAAGGGATTGTGTCTGGGTTTGATTTCTTGTCGTATTTAGGTACACAAAATGAACTCAACAGAAACAAATCTTGCACCGATACAGACAAGAGAACTCTTTTCTCATGCTGAAATGCCACAAGCAGTGTTTCAGACTGACTTTACACACACTGAAGGGTTCCTATCCACATGCACATGCTGCTGCTTTTACACACTTCTGATGTAGTTCCACTTTATTACACAAAGAAGACATTTAAAGCCTTACCTTTGCTGTTCAGGCTCAATTTCAAACAGACGCAGCTCTCGCCTCTGCTTGGCAGTAAAACCTTTTGTCTTCTTCCTCTTTTGCTTGGTCTTTTTTTTGGGATAATGCTCAAGAACTACAGCTTTTCGAGTTAACATATCCTGGATAGCTTCATCTTTCATTTTGGGCATGCTGCGCTTCAGGAAGGCATGTACAAATGTCTTGGCTTTTTCTGAGCCCTGGTGCTAAAGACATGTGAAAGGACGCTTTAAAGAAGTACATTTTAGTTAAACTAGAACTTGCTGCTGACCAGTGGTTCTATCAAGTCGGCACAACCTCCACGGGAATGGGAGATCTTCCCGTTAGTGCCAGTGGAGGGAGACGTTCCCACGCCGAAGCCCCTGGGCGCAGTGCCGAGCGCGGGCACACCCCGGCCCTCGGGTCCGGCCCGGCGGCGGACTCACATTTTTGAGGAAGAGCCCTATTTTTCATTGCATTTGAAACGGCGAGTTCCGAGCGGGATTTACAGGGGAAACCGGGTACCCAACCCACCCTCGGCCCTTCGGTGCCTAACGGGGTTAGGAGTGGGAGTGGGAATCGCCAGGTAAGCCCCGGCATGGCGCTCGGGGCCCTGCGGGCCGGGGTGGTCGGTACCTGGAGGCGCAGCTCCCCGGTCTCCTCGGGCGGCAGCCGGCGGTACAGCTGCTCTGCAAGGCACGGCGGCGCGGGCGTCGGCCAGGGCGGGCGCTCACCCCCATCCCGCACTCTCCATCCCTCGCCCCGCATCGCCCACCCTACATCCTCCACCCATCCCTCATCCTCCCGCGCCCATCGCTCTCCCCTCGTCCCTCACCTCCATCCCTCGCCCCGCATCGCCCACCCTACCTCCTCCCCCCATCCCTCATCCTCCCGCGCCCATCGCTCTCCCCTCGTCCCTCACCTCTATCCCTCGGCCTCCGCCGCTCTCCCCTCAGCCTCCATCCCTCAGCTTCTACCGCTCTCTCCTCGTCCCTCACCTCCATTCCTCAGCCTCCGCCGCTCTCCCTCATCCCTCACCTCCATCCCTCAGCCTCCACCGCTCTCCCCTCGTCCCTCACCTCCGTCCCTCGCCCTCCCTCTCCCTCCGTGCCCCTCTCTGCCCTCTCCCGTCCCCTCACCCTCCATGGCGTCGGGCGCAGCCGGCGCGGAGCGATGACGTGTCGGGCGCGCCTGCGCACAGCGGCGCTCCCCGGCCTGGCCACAAGGCGGCGCCGGCGGGCTCCCGTGAGGGAAGCTGTTACAGTAATTGGCTGTTGTTTACTGCTCTTGTATTAATAAATTCTCCGAATTGAGACACACCGAGCAACAGCTATTTCATTTACTGTCATGGGGGAATTTCTTTTTAAAAAGCCCTGTCAATCATACCTTCTNATTCTCCGAATTGAGACACACCGACAATCATACCTTCCGTAACACGGGCCGCCTCATTTTCTGTGGTCATCCGGCACTTGAGCACGCTCACGGACAAGCGGAGTACACGAGTCTGTTGTTGGAGGATTGCTGTGTTCGTGTCCTTCCCATAGTGACAGCAGCGTCTGGGCACTCGGGATGGGCTGCCGTGTCAATCCTCTCTTCTCTCTCATCCTGCAGTCACTCCCACCACAGGTGCTGGGATATACATTTCCACCTTTCCATCCTGCAGTCTCCTCACCTCCCGCTTTTGTTGCCTCACTTGTTCTGGAGATCTCCCTCCCCGCCGGGATTTACCAATGTGGTGCTGGAGCCAGCCACTGCCCAAGCTCCGGGGCCATGGCAGGAGCAGGTTCTCTCTGCCCCTACCAAAGCTCCTCTCATCCCACCTCTCTCGGTAAGAAAGAGAAGTTTTTCCTAGTCCCATCCTATCCTACAAGGCCTCTCCAGCCGTAGCCCTGGCTGCCACTGCAGGCAGTGCCTGGCTCTGTTCTCACTAGTCAACAGTGTGCCAGATCTGTTCCTGGAATTGCACACCCAGCAACATGGCCTCTTTGGTTAGAATCAGCACTTATGTTTTTAGCAATCAAGGAAGATGCCACTCACTGTGAGATTTACATGCTCTGACACATCAGGGCCTCTTTCCTCCTGGGATGGGACAAAGTCCTGCTCACTTACAACACACAAGTGTCTTGAAACCAGAGTAGCCAATTCTTTTTCCTTGCCAGCCCAGTCCCAACTCCTGCAGTCCTCTGCTCAGGCATGGTTGTTCTCCAAATACAGAAGAGATTTATATTCTTTCCACATGGCGATATGTCTTAACAGATAATTAAGCACTGCTTGGTAAAGGGTATTCGGGGAGGGAGTTACTGAGGCAGGGTGTAGGAAACATGATGATTTTATTGAGTGCTGCTGTGGGACACAGAGGTACTAAAGTGATCCCTAACAGGGAATGAAATAGTAGATCTCTCTGCATGTGTGTAAAGAAGAAAGGGCCAGTCTCTGGAGAGTATTAAGCATGAACAGCAGCTGGTTTGTATCACAGACCTCCTGGCAGTTAAGTACGTTACCACAGCAAGTGGATCTCTTGGTTTTACAAAGCATGGGCTCCTTGAGTTGTCATTGCTACTGCGAGAAGATCAATTTTCATGAATGGAGTACCAGGATAAGCGCTATGGGTCTTTAGGGCCGTATGAGTGCTCCTTCACTGGATTTATGCTGCAATTCTTAGGGCACTTCTGGGATTAATAGTCAAATCAGTGTTGGCGGTGCTGGTGTTGTAAATCCAATGATCCAGGCTAAACTGGTGCCTGGGGAAACCAGTCTCTTTCAACAGCTCTACATCTTCATTTCCCAATTTATCTTCAGATACAATGTCTGAGGAAGCGAGATCAGCGCGTTAGTGTGTGTCCCAGCAAGAAGGCTCTGCGTCAGGAGTCGAGACTCACATCAAATAAACATGAAAAAGAATAGGTGAAGAAACTGAGAAACCACAGAACAGGCAAAGGCAGTTTGTAGACAAGAAAAAGAAGGCTCATAGGAATGAGGAAAGGCAGGTAAGGTGTGAATATAAAGTGATGTGAAAATATGCCAACAAAATAACTGTAATGCATGTTTCGGGATGTGCAGCACCCTGTCTTAGTGTCTTAGAGTTCTGAAGTTTTTACTTCAAGTAAATCACCTTGGAATAGGTTAGCAGTGATCAGATTCCCTGATCTATAATATTAATACCATGTTATAGGTGCCAGCATTGGTGTTTCTTATCCAGTTAAATCTATGTGGCTTTATTTATTGCTCTCCAAAAACAATAACACCCCCCCTATACCTATGCAAACCCCTTCCATGGACACAGTCTACCTGTGTGCCCTAGGGGAGGGTATTGCTGTACCTGCTGGGGCTGCTGAACTGCAGGAATGGGCAAGAACCCTTGTGCAGGCCAGGCTGCAGAACAGCAGTGTCCTGGGAGAGCTGGGTGGCTGTGGAGCAATTACACAGTGAGCTTTATTGTGACAGTCACAGAAGGCTAAAACTTGAGACATGAAGTGACCAAAGACAGTATAGTTAAAGATACTTGTGTGATACAAGAATAGCAGATCAGTGGTTTTTTTAAAAAGAGTAATTATGAACTGAAGCGAGGGATGAGCGGGACGTTAACTGGTGTGTGCAAAAAGTCACTGGGCTGTAATCACTGTTATACTTTTGCTGACTGTCAGTGATGCAGGAAATAAATACTGTAATTCTCTAGAAGGACTGTCTCAGCAAGCATTTGAGCTCTCAAGATCAATATAGTTTATTCCTCTCGGCCAAATTGTATTAGCAGCTGAATTTGGTCCCTAGGGACATCTGTACTGGTGAAAATAATTTCCATTTAAAGCCCTCTGATCTGATTTCCTCTATCCAGATAATAAAATTCCCACCCCCTTCCCATGGCTTTGCTGAAGCAGCATCCATCCAGTCTGTACTAGCCCTGCCACCATCCCACCAGCTCCTGCCTGCACCTGGCCTTGGCATCCTGCTCCTGACATCTCCTTTGGGCCTGGGGGGACCTCTGTGCCAGCAGTTTTAGGGCCATTGGCTGACCATACCCAACACACCTATTCCCTCCCAGCGCTGGCTGTGCAGCCAAGACCGTTCCAGGGAGTCAGTACTCAGGCTTCCCTGGAAAAACCCGTCTGGGAAAGGGTCATGTCTGGGGGTGCTGGGTGGGTGGGCAGCGTTAAATCTGCTGTCCAGCCTGGTGGGTACACGGAGTGATTGACATCAGTAGCCTGGATTTTCATCTCGTGTCAGTGTGGGTCTGCCAGAGGAAGGTTTGCAATGTGTAAGCCCAAAGTCCTGCATTAGGGGCTTGGTTGATGGATTTTAGATTGCTGTGGCTGACTGATGAGCAGCATCTTTTGAAGCACCATGTATCCCTCAAATGTTTCTTTTCCATATATTTTTCCATTAATTTTTCTGCCTTATCAGCTCACCCTTAACTCATGGCTTGTCGTTGTGTTCTGCCCCCGCCCCAAGCTGATAAACTGTCCTTCCCAGCTGAAGGGTCATTATTTCCTTGCAGTCCTGGCTCCCTCTCATCTCGAATCGCAGCTGCCGCTTCAGGACACAGACAAAAGACTGGCTTGTCTGTGCCTGACAGAAACAAGAAAGCGCTCGGAAGCATAGTCCAAATATATCTCAGTGGCACAGAAATCAGAAGCAAATAATAATCTCAAAATGTTTTCAGGAAACCCCAATGATTTAATAGCTGAGTTTTAAAAAACAAGCTGAAACAAGGCAGGTTTTTGGCAGGCTGTGCCCTGTCCCCACAGCTGTTCACACTAGAGGGCAGCCCGAGACTGTCTGTACAGTGCTGTTGGACTTCAGCTCACTGTTTCAGAGTAAAAAGTAAATTTAAAAAGTTTACAAATTGTGTCTTCTTTTGGAAGAAATGTGCCCGTTTGCAGCTGAGTTTAGCATACAGGACTCCAGTTCCTCCATACGCCAACCTTTTCTGCATGACGGTGAAAAGAGGATTTTGAAGGCATTCTATTTCACCACAAGTTAAGGAGGCCACTTTTTAAACACCAGTATATTCTTATATCAAAATAAGAAGCTATATCCATCTTAAAATATTTAAAATATGGGCAACCCTAGAATAACTGGAGATAACTACTGCAAACTACAAGTACCCAGCCTTGCCTCACAGAGCAAGGCTAAAATAGCAACACTTGCTTCCCGAAACAGTAACGAGCAGTCAGAAAAGCTGAGGCTTTGGCAGCTGACGTTTGGTTTCCCTGCATGCTGGGATCACGTATGATCCAAACACACATCAGCATGACAGGCACCACTTCTGCTCTTGAACAGCTTGTATTTACTAATTAATACCAGCATTCAGCATTCATGTATTGTTCTATGACAGTCTGTCTCACAGTCATTACTTTTGTTATGCTTTGAGTCTCATTTAGATCTTGTTGAAGAGTCTATTTTAAAACTTAATTAACATTGGCTCATGTGTGATAGGGATGTATGATGCAAAAATGAGTATTAAGAATGGTAAATTAGAAAGTAATAACAGTCATTGGCGCTATAGCAGATTGACTAGTTTAATGTATTTCATTTGGTTTTGGTTAAACTACATAAAATTAACATAATTCATTAAAATTTGAAAATAATACGGGTGTATTGAAAATAAAAGGTGTATGTTAAAATAATTTGTGTTTTACTGAAGGATCTTTTGTGTTTCCCAGCAGGTGCTCGGGTCAAAGGCAGGAGGAGGGCACCCTGCAGCTCAGGGGGCTCCGGCTGGGACCGTGGGCACTGCCTCTGATACCCTGACCCACGAGGGAGCAGGAGGCTCCAGCCACGCTGGGCAGTGCCCACAGCACAGCTGCCTCCTGCACAGCGCCCAGCCAGCAGGTGCTTCCTGCCAAACAGCCACCATGCCTGGAGTTACAACTGCTGTGAAATCCCAGGCAAGTTGAGAAGGTTCATTAATTGAACAGATACGAGTTTCTCATTTCTCCTCCATAATGAGGCATCCTTCTCAGAAACATCACTCTCAGCAAAGCCCTGTTCCTGCCAGACTCTTTGGAAGCAGCGTGCTGAGGCTGTCAGGAGTGAACCATTCCTTTTAACAAAGCAAATCTGCTTGTGCACCTCCAAAGGATGCAGTTGCTGAGAACACAGGGGAAGGGCTCCTCTGCAGCACACAGCTTCAGGTCCCGCTGGTTTGAACGTGTCTGTCACAACACGCCAGCTCGCAAGAGTTCTGCCCAGGGGACCTGTGTGTCTCAGTGTGACCCAGAGAAAAACAAGTGGGAACTATTTGTCTGTTGAACTGGGCTGAATAAGCCCCGTTGGCACAGTCAGCACCTGAACTAGCAGTGTCCTGAGCTGCTGCCTGTGGCAATGTGAGAGGAGAGCTGCAATTCCCAGCTGTTACGGAGTGGTGCATACTCACACAGGGTACTGCTAACCCAGCACGCTGCCTGGGACCATGCTGGTAATGCATGGAGGCAGCATTACTTTTATGATGTTCCTGGTCTCTACATTGGCATTTTATCAACCAGTTACAGAGGCATCACTGACTGTATAAAGTGTGACCCAAAACATCAAGAGGAATTCAGCTAAATCCTCCTTACTGGGCTGCAGTGGAGGGCACTGAGCTGTGCTCAGGACTCTCTCAGCTTTTCCACTTGAAGTTTTCATCCATGGAAGTGTGAAAAGCAGTCACAGTATCTGAGGGCTCGGACTCCCACTGCAGGCAGGGTCCTTGTGAGCAGTGGTCAGCTACTTGCACAGAGCTGGTGATGAGGCTTTCAGCTCCCTGTCTGTAATCCCATTTCTTTGGGACTGCCGGCGTGTGGTGAGGCAGTGAGGGAGTTAACGCTGCGGCAGTCCTTTGATAATTGAAAAAGAAAAAAGCCCATCCAAAGCTAACCAAAACAACCCCCTGTTTGAGGTCAGTGCTCTAGTAAGTGCCTTTTAAAGAAACAATAACCTGGTGCAATAGAAAATATTCTGTCCCTCTCTTCAGTAGAAATCTGATAAACCACGGAGAGAGGCAGGTGTCCAAGGAGATAAAAGTAATAAATGTGGCTGCAGTTTGGGAGTGAGTTAGGCTGGTAATTAAATGAAAGCCCTCTCAGGAAATGCTGGAAGCTAATAGATATACATGGAGATGCCAATTCATTTGCCTCAGCAATATATGTTAATTTTAGCATGGGATTAATTTATACATTTTGCAGTGGGATGAAATGGCAAGGGTGGGAGGGGGAGAGCTTTCATCCTGCCGGTGATCATTTCAGGTGGTAGAGATTATTAAGCACCTTATACTTGTTAAAAACAGAACAGTGTGTGAAAATGGGAGAGAGAAAATATTTAATTTAAGTACATTCTCTAAACAGAATTCACTAATCACAGGCTTATACCTGACCCAAAGCACACTTGCAGACAGCTGCCAGGGGCTCCTTGGCTTTGCCACAGCTCAGTAAGTACAGAGCCCTAGTTAGCAGGTAGCTCAAGTCGCTCTGTGTTGCCGTGGTTTAAAGGATTTCTGAGAGTTATGTGAGTGTGAAATGAGGAGTGCTGCAGGGGTGGATTCCGCTACGGGAAGAACAGCGGTTATTTGGGACTACAGTAAGCTCAAGGATGGATGCTCTGGCAAGTGTACAGAGGAACTGCAGGAAAGGACACACTGGTGTGTAAAAGCACACTGGTAATCACTGAGAGAGCTGGTAATCACCAAGAGAGCTGGTAATCACCAAGAGCTGGTAGTCACCAAGGGAGCTGGTAGTCACCAAGAGCTGGTAGTCACCAAGGGGGCTGGTAATCACTGAGAGAGCTGGTAATCACCAAGGGAGCGGGTAGTCACCAAGAGCTGGGGATCACCAAGGGAGCTGGCAGTCACCAAGAGCTGGTACTCACCAAGGGAGCTGGTGATCACCCAGAGCGCTGGTAGTCACAAAGAGCTGGTAGTCCCCGAGAGCTGGTGATCACCAAGNGAGAGCTGGTAGTCACCAAGAGCTGGTAGTCACCAAGAGCTGGTGATCACCAAGGGAGCTGGTAATCACCAAGGGAGCTGGTAGTCACCAAGAGCTGGTAGTCACCAAGGGAGCTGGTGATCACCAAGAGCTGGTGATCACCAAGGGAGCTGGTGATCACCAAGGGAGCTGGTAGTCACCAAGAGCTGGTAATCTTCAGCAGAGCTGGTGGTCACCAACAGAGCTGTGTGTGCTGTGCAGGCTTGGGGCAGTGAGCAAGTCACTGCTCAGGACCCTGTCAGCTTTAGCCATGTGGCACCCAGTGGCCCCAGAGCTGCCCAGCTCCTTCTGGTTTGTGGTTGTCCTGTTCTGGAAGAAAGGCAGCTCTGAGGCCAGGCAGATATTGAAGTGGGGGAGATGTTCTCCTGCGGCAGAAGGCAGTGAGGGGGCTGTGACCCTGCTGTGCCCTCAGGAGGTGGGTGTTTGTGTGCTGCTGTCCCTCTCTGAGGTCATTTTTGAGCCTTGCATCACGTCAGTGCTATTTGTCAGAGGCACTGAGCTCTCGTGTAACATCCCTGCAGCTCTCAGGTGCGCAGCTGAGGACAGACATGCTGCTCGCATGTGGTGAGTCCGGAGCTGCCGGTGCCGGCGGTGGTGTCTGCCAGGGCCCTCCACTGCTGGCGACACCAGGTGCTGCTGGGGACACGAAATGAGGCCCTGATTTACACATCCAACTGAGGCATTAAGGGCTTGACTACGGGTATTTCAGCACTGAAACACACACTGCAGCACAGCAGGCTTCTTTCTAAAAAAAGCCCTCTGATCTGTAAAATTATCAGCATTGAGGCAGCAGAAGCAAAGCAGATTTTCCTTTATTTTCTTCTGCCTTAGAGGAGGAATACTCACTTGCCCTTCAGTATGATTACAGCCCATTTACCAACAGTTCTTTTTTTTTGAATTTCAGACCTACATTTTGGAACAGTCACAAGGAAGAAGTGTTTCTTTTCAGAGCCTGGAGCAGTCAGCACAAGGGTAAAGTTTATTTAACAAAAAGAATGGTTCCAGCTGAATACATATTGTGAAATTACAGTATCATTTAAAGCAAAATAGAAATGGTTGTGGGTCAGGGTCAGTGAAGGAAGATAATGACATCTGCTGCAAAGTGCATCCAACAACTGTCTTCAAATTTTAAAGGTTTTTTATAGGATTTTTTTTTCTTTTCTTTGTGTGATTATGCAAAATAATAGAACTAAAAAAATGTACTAGATGCTGAAAGCAAGGTCGAGGCTTGCTCAGGGATTGCAAGTAGAGGCATTTTAAGTGATGTCTCAAATGCTGATTTCAGAGTTATGGGCTCTGCCTTTCCAGGATGGAGGTCTGTGTCCTTCCTGCCCGCACCTGTGTCCCTAAGGGATGTCCTCCCTGCATGGCTGGCCAGGGCAGGACCCTGAGGGACCCCCGAGGGCTGGCCCTGGCTGCACACTCCTTGCTTTACAGCCATTGCCCTGATGCCACAGAAGTCACCTCGATCCTTTTTGTTCCAGACTGCAGCTGTCAAAATCCACACTCTTCATGAGCTAGAGAGTTGTTATCCACTTTTGATAATGGTACTTTTAGCTGGCTCTTGCCACTCTTGCTACACAGTCTGGCTGCTGTGTCTCCTCCCAGGCACTGGTGTAGAGTCCTTGTGCTCCTGCTCCAAGGGCTCTCAGCGTTTCTGTAACACCGGGAGGTGAGCTGGGAACAAACACAGGAATATCCTGGAGGTCCTACCAGCATCAGCCCCGTGTGTTTGCCCGTGTGAGCTGTGGGAGACGTGGAGGCTCAGGAGAGCTCATAGAATTACAGGAGGGGCTCCTGTGCCAAGGAGATCATGTTAATGAAACCCTCCCTATCACCTGAGGAGTAACTTCCAGGGATTTTAAGGGACTGTGGGGCATGCTTTAATGTGTCTTTGTCTTGACACTGCTGAATCATACTGAGCCCTTCCATAACCCTGGCATTTAAACATAGATGTTGCATGTTGTGTGTTATCTTCTTCTTAGGAATTAAAACAAAAAAAAGAAGGTCGAAATAATAATTTCCCTCATTGTCTTGCATGTAGAAATACCAAACTCCACAGCTGAGACATTTTTGGTGCCCACGCAGATATAGAGTCAGTTCTGGGGGTAGAAAACAGGGATGTTCCAGTTGCCAGTGTAGATACATTCCATGCAACTCAGATTCTGATCTCTCTGGGTAGCACCAAGCAATGTCCCATCTTTGGCCAGAGGTGATGACTGAGCAAAGCAGCTGGAGCCCTCGTTCTCCCTGAGTGTCGGGGGAGGCATTTCCGGAGCCTGGCGCCTCTCCAGGTGCAGCACAACAGCTCCGCTCCCAGCAACAGCGCCCAACAACAGCTCCGCTCCCAACAGCTCCGCTCCCAACAACAGCTCCCAACAACAGCTCCGCTCCCAACAGCTCCACTCCCAACAACAGCTCCCAACAACAGCTCCGCTCCCAACAGCTCTGCTCCCAACAGCTCCACTCCCAGGTCCTGCTGCTGCCACGAGCTGTACTCTAAAACCAGCTGAGCCTCCCACATGGCAGCGTGATTTACTAAACCACTAAGATATTGGGTCAGCCTTGTAAATCATTTTAATTATTTCACTAAACAGGTGGTGGAAATAGATCAATAGAAAATATGGCATTTAGGCTTACAGTGCTGTGCATTCATTATGGGAAAGGAATTATATTAACTGATTTAGGAGCTAATAATAACTGAAAATAACAATTTAATGGAAGCCTTCCAATCCCGCGTTTTCAAAGCAGGATCCAGCTATACACAGTCCACTCATTTCAATCTCCATCAAGTATACAGAGCAATCTTTTGACTCTCGGAGAAATGTCAGTCAAGTACAAGTACTTGCAGACTTTCAGCATCCCATAAATTGCATTATAATAAAACCAAAACAAAGAAACTGTCAACAACCATTTTTACATACTGGCAAGGTCACACGAACCAGGCCCATGAAAAATAAGAAAATATATTGCAATCTAACAAAGTGAAAGGGTTGCACAGCAGGGGCTATTTTCCTCTTGCGGTTTGTATTTCTGTGAGACCATAGTTTGTGCTGCAGAGCTTAAAGGACACTTCTCTATCTAAAATATTGGAGTTTTATCTCAAACATCTGAATACTAAATATACGCTATATTTCTGTGAATATATACTATATATATATGTGATTTATATATGCAAGGAGACAGGGAGGAAAACAAACCAGAAAAACCTAATCTCGCCTGAGCAGCAAAAGCCAGGTCTCACCATTCAGTAGTTGGGGTCAGCATTGCTCTGTTACAATTATTTTACTGTAGCTGAACTTCATTTGGTATGCTGTGTCCTGGTTTTCGTAATGCATGCATGACAGTCACCTGTGCTGTTAAAATATTTCCTCCCGAAATAAGCTGTACACTGTGACTCTTTAATGCCTTGTTGGCCATCGAGTAACTGCTGAACCCAGCAGCAGGACTGTGGGCAGAATTCGAGCTGCAATCAGATCGTGCCCCTGTGTCAGGCAGGTTTGAAAGCCTGCAGCCTCCTGATAGGCAGTTGTCACACCCGCTATCTCCACTCTGCTTTGCAGGCAGAGTTAAGCTTTTCTTTAAGCCCTCAGGCTAGATAGCTTTGGAATTATGCACTTCATCACACCCCAATTAGCTGGGGATGCATGACAAAACCCGTTATCAGTTCGTTTGGTTGGGAAAACACCTTATTTTGCTTCTTGGTTCAGCACGTGAAGAAAAAAACACACACCCTTTTTCTCCACCGAGCAAAGCTTGTTTTAGAGCAGAGTGAAACTTTGAGCTGTGTCAAATCATGCTGCTCCTGCTTATTTACCTGTGTCCTTGAGCTCCATCCGGCTGTTTTGGGAATGCTCAGTGTTACTAAAATAAAAATAAATGGCTTCAGCGTGACGGCAGAAGTTGCTGAGCGCATTCCCCGTGCAGCACGTGTGTCTCCTGCCCTGCGCCCCCAGAGCAGGTGGGATTGTTTCTCCTGGTAAATGGTCCCCAGGGCTTCCCGCACCGGTTCCCCTCTCACTATTTCGCAGTTGCACTCCCGGCTCTAAACAACAAACTGGGCGGATGTTTTTCCCAAGCCCAGTAAATGCCAGTAGCAACAGATGAACAGCGGATGAAGGGAAACGTGCTGGGTGAACACATGGCATTTTCATGGCCCTGAACGTGAGCAGGGCTTTCTCTGGTGCTGCTCTGCTCCAAAAAACCTGCTATGGAAAGGTTTGAATTACCCAGGGTAATGAGCCTAAACTGGGTTGACTTTTCCATGCACATTTACAAGCAGGTTGACAAACACTTTCTGAACCCAGCAAAGCTCCTCGCATTTGCTTTTGAGATGGTTTTCTTTAGTGAAATGCTTTAGTCTAGCATAAGTAGTGTAAGACCTCTCTGGTCATTAAATAATTAACTCAGGTTCATAAAGGGAGTTTATGTTCTTTAAAAATATTGCAAAAAGTTCAACGACTCGCATTTGACACTGTGGCAAGCTGGATTTAGTTCCTTTTATTCAGTCTTGTTATTAAGTCATGTTACAGCTCCCATTCTGACAGGAGCCTGGGGTGGTTGCTGACTGCTCTGTGCTGGGGCTGGAGCCCCCGGCCCTGAGGGCAGAGCCCACCTTCTGTCTCTCCCTACTGCTGGGGAACTGCAAGGTGGCCACAGCAACAGATTCCTCCAGGACTGGAGGTACTCAGGTACTCCGTTTTGGTCTTCCTGTCTTGTCAAACCCTGCTTGCTTCTCTAGAGACTGAAATGCCAGGGTTATTAATTATTAAAGGATGTCATAAGGAGTCTGGCTGCATGGTTCTTGGCTAGCTTGGGTGCAAAGTGACTTGACCATAAACAGAGGTTCTATCTAACCAGGATTGCAATTAGCACCTTGCTGTGCATTTAACTAACTTGAGACTTTCATACCACTATACTATAAAAGTTGAAATTATATCCAGGCAGTCTGTAAATGGATTACACTATTATCATTATTTGTAGCACTGAATGATTGTACTTTTACTGTCTTGCACTGAATTAGCATAAATGAATAACAAACACGAGTGTATTTGGTAAAGACCATAAAGTAACTGATGTTTCCTTAATCAAACTGTAAATTTTCATTGTCTCATTTGATTTTGTTGCCTGCAGCTTCTCTTGTGCACTTTCTCAAGTGCTGCATTCCCCTCAGGGTAACAAGTATCACTGACAGACATGGTTCAGCCTAGATCATCACTCAGTACAGTTATTCCTTGGCCTGACGTGGATTTAGATGTGCACGCTGTGTCTTTGTCCTAAGGTTTATCAACATTTCCAAGCAAGTGCAGCTCCGGAGCTCACGCATTGCTTGGCTCAGTCAGTGAGGCGCACTGGGTAGGCACTGCTGGCTTCCCAGGGCACTGTGAATTCAGTATAGCACTGGTGGGTGTTTCAGCAGCATCCTAATCCCTGTCACAGACACAGGATGACTTTATCTAGGGAAAATGGGCTTTTAAGTCTTGAGGCACTTGAGGGTCCCTTCAGGAAGCGATGGGTGGCTTTTCCTTGTGCTCCCACTGTCCGTTCCTGCTCAGAGCAGTGGGAGCAGCAGTGGCTGTCCTGCCAGACCAGAGAGTGTGAGGCTGAGCTGTGCCCTGGGACACTGGGCAGGAGCTTTCCTGAGCTGCACTGGCCATGGCTCTGGAGGCCTGGTAATACAGCCCCTGCCATCCTGCTTTCAGTGCTGTGGAGGGGATCCCAGAAAGCAAAGACAAGAGTCCTCACCACCGTGCAGGTGATGTTCCACAGGCTCCAGAGAACTGATTCTCTGACTCTCAGAGCACAGACGAACCCCCAGCCAAGGGCTGCCTGATGCCAGAAGAGGGCACGTTAATTCCCAAGGGGGAATTCAGTTCTCAGATCCGTGGCTAAGATCTGGCCAAGCTGCTCCTCTCTGGGTCACAGCCACCACCACACTGCTCTCGTGAGGGAAGGATGAGGCAAAGCCAAGAGGGTGTCAGAGTCCTGGCACTGACCTTCCTCCCACCCGGCCGAAAAGCACACACACTCTCCCTGTGGGGCTGGTGACACATCTGTAAAACTGCAAAGACGGTAGGTTAATGACATACTGACAGGTATCCATCACTTGCATCAACTCTGACAACTCTGGAAGCACTGAAATGCGACTGTCCAGAACAGTAAGTAAATAAATTACAGCACAGACATTAAAAAGAGGCTCTGCCATGGGAATTTAGAGCTAAATCTCATGTCTAGCATAGACCATTAATACAGATGGACTCTGTTGAAAAAAAAATAAAATTAAAAGCTATTATAATAACACAACGCTTGGAAATCAGAAATATGCTACTAATTTTTGCCAAACAGTTGATTTTGACTGTCAGCCTAAATATCAACACCTGCCTAGGTACTATGTCGATCACCCTAAACCCCAAAATGAGTCATGATACTCACTGGATTGTCAGAGCAACTTAAAAGCCTAAAAAATATTTAGTGATGAAGAATTCCTGTTTTAGTTTCTTAAAAGAAATCAATTACTTCGGATTTCCAAGCAAAATTACAAGAAAATAAAAAAATAAGAGCCCATTTTGTATGGTCATCTGTTTTTTCATCCTGTATAATACTCCCAAAGACTTAACCTGTTGCTTCCTATTTCAAGGATAATACTAACACACAGATAAATGAAAGTTTTTGACTGACCTGGTCATGGAATAGAAAAAAATGTAACACTCCCTTTCCCATCTTCCCCAGAGTAAATCCCAAAAATTTCCTACTAGAAAAGTATAATCTTCAATTGAACTGTAAACATTTTTTAATTATTTATGAAGATATTGGTAATTTAGTTTGTATTACACTACAGATGATTTTCCATATGAGATTTAAGAAACAGTTCAATAATAACAGGAAAGGAAATCTATACGTAACAAATAAGGAAATCCATTAACTAACTCTACATCACAGTCCTTTTCGATTCAAATCTTAATGTAACTGTGTTTTACTTGGAATGTCCATAATTGCTATAATTAGGGGGCGGGCAGTCACCAGAAGAGAAATAGGAGATTTCAATCCACTCATTGGCATTAGCACAGATTTTTAAAAAAAGCCACCTTGTTCAGTGCTAAATTTTGGATTGTCATTGTTGCAGATCTGAAACACATATTTTCCGACTGCCTTCATTCATTTTCTACTCAGCAGAGCTCGCTGGGTTTTATAAACATGGTCTAAACTCAGCAACAAACCCCCATCCCGCCCTTCCTCCCTCCTCCCCACCCCTGTCACACATGCCTGCTGCTACTCTGGGGCAGGACAGGCTAATGCAGGGGTTCTTTGCAGCCTGCCACGCTGGGATTCTTCAAGCCTTCGTCTTGTTCCCGTTGTTTTAAGACCTGTTAATTCTCCTGTGGAGTAATTGTAGCTGCTCCTGCATGAACAAAACCCAAACCTGGTCCCCGTGTGCCCACATCGAAGCCCCTGGCTGCTCAGCAGCCCCCATTGCAGCACAAGATCTGCAGCACTGCACTGAAACGCCACAAAAGCCCAGAAACAGCAGAAAATAAAGAATCCCCCATCTTTACTCTGCTGTATGTCCTACCATTTAAACACTCCTTTTATCCATCAGCAGCAGTAATTTGCACATGTTGGTATTTTAGCGCTCTCCCATGGCTTGCAGCACTGCTTTTCCCTGACCTGGAGGCACAGAGCCCGGGGTGATGCAGGTGGGGTCCCAGAGGCTCAGAGCTCACGGGGCTGCAGGGACAGAGCTCCCTGGGCAGGGCTGGCAGAGCCCTCCCCCTGCCCAGCGACACAGCCAGACGCGCGCTTGCTGCGCATTAATATTCTCACAACAACCCCCCTCCAATCAGTCTTTGCTAAAAGCATTAATTAAGACTTTAACATTTCTGATCCCATCAATTTTCTGTTCTCTTCTTATTAAATAGATGTACTAGGGGAGTTTGAATAATAACTGCCCAAAGTTTGGGGATAATGAATAAATGAACTTTGCCAGCCTCTGGCTAAGCATGAAATTCGCTGTGGAGTAACAAATGCAACGGAGGCAGCTCATACATTAACCAGCCTAGTTTTGACACACAAGTTTGGGAGCACATTATTTACTTACTTACTAATTCTAAGTGAGACTAGGCTCCAAAGTGTTTTATGCAGGAAATGACAAATGACATGTTCAGACAGTCCTTTGCACTCTCCATCGCAGCGTGAAGCTGCTCACTCACCCATCTTCCCTTCAGTGGGTCTGGCCCTCCTGCCACGCACAGCGAGGCTCTCAGCACTGCAGGCTCCATTTTCCTCGGGAACTTTGCCAGAAAAGGAGCACACCACAAACTAGGTAATTTTGGTTTTTACTCGCTAGGTCTTGGCACTTTGAAGGTCACCTGTGTGCTATCAAACGACTTTTGTTCCATGTATTTTCACATGTGCACGGCTCTAGCACCAGCTCTGTTACACTGCTGTAAATCCATTCGTTTTTGTGGAAATCCATTAACTCGCAGTGAATTTATGGCAGTATAACTGTGAGCGAGCTGCAGCTGATGGCGCAGACTGGAAATATTACAAGGAAAAGTGCAAAGTTCTATTGATTTTCTCTCAGGAAAAATGTGTGTTTCCTTATGATTATATTACAGATGACTCAGCTCCGGCCCCCAACAGCCATCCCTCATGTTTCCCTGCTTGCTGGCTGTGCGAGGAGCCTGTGCTGTCCCCAGTGCGGGGACCCGGGGCTGCCTGCCCGGGCACCGCTCGCCCCAGCCGCGGTGCTGGGGGACTCGGTGCCCGGCTCCGTGTGGCACTGCAGGAGCCACACCACCCTCCCACGGCTCTGCAGCACAGGCACTTACTCCTAATCGATTCTGACAGCAGACACCACGAGGAATGCTGAGATTTATGAAAGAGCAAGATTTGCCACTAGCCTCTGTCCATTAAGGGTACGGCAAAACCTCGCTTTGCCCTTTGTAAATACAATCAGCAGAAGTGAGGCAGTTGCCCTTTTCAGAAGAAAGAGCACTCTCAAAGGACAGATATTTTAGCAAAAGTTCTCAACACACTCACAAGCAATAAGGCTCCAAATTCTTTACAATTTTTCTTCAAAACATTTCTCATTCCTTTAAGTGCTTTTTAAAGACTAAATACTGTACTGAAAGCTGCAGTTTCCTCTTTAGCCACTTATTTTCCCCGCACTACAGGAATATGGGGCCAATTATAGGCTGTGTATTTTGCAAAAAAAAAAAAAAGCTGGCCTGAATGTGGAAACCATTGCCCCAAAACCTGAAAGACTCGTTTTGCACATTTTAAAAGGCAGAAATATAGTGAAGGGGAAGTTAAAACAGTAAGGCAATCTGCTCACTAGTTGAAGTTATCCTGTGTGCTGGGAATGAGTTCTCTCTGCCTATGTACAGGTTTTCACTGGAAAGCAAAGATGCCTGTTGCTCTTGCTGTAAGAGATTTTTCATCAAATCCTCAGGTTATTGTTTAGTATTTCTGAGGTTTTATGGTGAATTGGAATATAAGAATTGTTATTCCTACTTTGTCACACTTAATTCTGATCTCAGAAAGGATAAAAAAGTTATTTTTAGTTGCAGATTTAATATTTTTTCACCTTTAATGTGACTAAAGACTAAAAGACCTTGGTAATTCTACTCCTGCTCATTGCACACAAAACTTGCTGCCACATGCCTTTGCAGGTAACAGGCTACAAAAGGAAGGACAAACTCAAGATGATTGATGTATTTCCTCCAAACCACACATTCTGTAATTCAAGATACAATGTACTCCATAAGTGATGGAACAAAAGTATCAGAGCAAAGCAGATACCTGCTTACTTGGAGACCAGCTGGGGTAGGGCTGAAGTTGAAAGAGAAACGTAACTACTCCTAGATAGACGTGCTTCACGCGCCAGCTATTTATTTAGATCAATTTAGGCAGATTTTCTTCTTCCTCTTGTGGAAAAATTTTAGTTCTCTCCCTTAGAAGGAAGTTGAGGCCCTGAGAAATATTCCCTGCCCTTGGGAACAGAGCAGCAGCGATGAAGAGCTGGCCAGAGGACCCCCACTCCAAACACAGGCAGGTTTCACTTGCATGACCAGCCCTTGGTGGAAGGGTTGGAACGCTCCCGACATTGCAGACCCCATGCACACCTCTGCTGTAGTAACTGTCCTTCAGTTACGAATGAACTGTCCTTCAGACAGGAATGCTGGTATTAGTTTAGACGTGGTCCAACATGCAAATCTTTTTTCCACCTATCTTTTCCTTCCACGTTTAGAAGCACTCCCGTGTGCACATGGAAGCCAAGGACTGTGTTCTTCAGTGTCTCATGCTCTGATGCGCTTCCAGGCTCGCAACGACCGCCTCCTCCGAGTTCTTCCAAAGAGCAGTTTGGCTTTTTGTGGGAGGATTATGGGTTGTTCCCCAGTGCACGGGCTCCTACAGCTGGCAGTAATGGGATGAACATACTGCGAAGATTTTACCACCTTTGGACCCCACGCTGAGTTTGCCCCAGTACAAGAGGCTTTTACTACCACAGTGTAGCAAACACAGATCTGCTTGGTCTCAAGCCCGGTGAGTGCAAGGGGCACAAATCCCTGGCTGTCACTGGCAGCCCTAGAAAAAGGAAATCCTGACCATCTGCAAAAATGACAATCCCTTCCTGCCGTCCCAGCCCGGGACTCGGGTACGAGGTGAGGCAGTGGCATGTCCTGTGTTTGCTCTGATCTCCTGCAGGCACAGTCCTGCTGCCACTGGAGCTGTCACTCTACCCTTCCCACAAGGAAGCTCCTCTCTAAAATGCCATGCAAATGACAGGATAAGAGTCATAGTCGGGCGTAGGAATTCACTAAATTCAGCTAACGAAGGTCATGTTTCTTTACCAAGTCATCTCACTGGCTCACTTGAGAAACAAGCATTTTGGAACAGAAAAATAACTACTCTATTTACTGTAAAAAAGCTTTTTTAGAGAACGCCCAACTGGATAAGAAAAGTGACACAATTATGCATTTTTAAAAACCTGAATATATTTTAAACAAATCTTGGAACTAGGGAATACAACATTCCAGGATGATTTATTTTTATTTTCCATTGCTTGATGCACCTTTTTCCCGAGAGGCCTGGGGAAAACTAAAGCAATTTACATTGAATGCCACACACTTCCCACTGTCCATCTACCAGATTTTGCCCTGACTGCCCAGAGGTAGCTGGTGTCACCAAGGAAAAGGCAGCTGCAGCCTGTGACTGGCTGCCTGCACGTTCTGCTGTGGGTTTTGGCATTAGGTGAGGGTGTCTGAAAAACAACTGGTTTCAATTTTATTGTTTCTGCTGCATCTTCCCTCAAGTCTCTGTGCTGTGACAAGGCAGAGAAGGCATGCACCCATCAAGCCTTCTCAGGGACTTTCAGGACACAGGGAAAGGCACACACATCTGTAAAAACTTTATTTCAAAATCTTTTTATTCAACTGTTATTCAGCAATATACAATACAGTTTATAAACAAATGTCTTACCTTGTTTCCAATCTTCATTTAAAAATAAATATTATTGACAGTGAATATTAATTATGGTAAGATGTACCTTTTTAATGTCTCCAAAAGAAATAATTTAATTAAAAAAGAAAAAGGAAATCCAAAAAAACCTAAACACAATAATCTACTAAAAATATTTCCTTTCTTAGGAAGGGTTTGACCCAACATCTTTACATATTGTCATAAAGATAACTGCTCAACAGTTCGTGCAAAATGAAGAGTCAGAGGGAAGGTTTAGAAAAGAAAAAATATTACATTAAAATAGAGAAATCATAAGTGCCATGCACAGAGCAGGGCTTTACACCATAGAGTCTGGAAACTAGATGCATTATACTATGTGGTTTACTTTTCTGTGGCATCCCCAAAAATATGTTTTTCCCCCCATGTAGAATTTATCATGCTTCTTTCAGTCTCTTTCTGTCCATCTTTAAAACTGTAGGGATTTCTTTGTCAGGGGTTTTGTCTGTTATTAAATAGGTTCCTTTCTGTTTGGCTGAGGAGGAGTGGAGGGAGCAGTCCGTCAGTGGTTTACTAATAAATGTACAAGCTTATGCAGTATTAACAGGGACATGTATAGGAGTGGGTCTGTAGCATAAATAGGTCCTGTACCTAGAAAAGAGAGAGACAAGGGAGAGAAGGAGATTTGATTTTTTATCTTTTCCAATATGGAAGATTAAGTGCAGAAGAGAAATATAGGAAGAGTCATTTTTATCACTTCAGTGCCAGGGGTCAGAAGCTTAATTTTAATAGTAAAACAGCATCCTCAAGCTATCCAACTCAAATAGCTTTTTCCTCCCACTCCCAAATCTAACTCCACTTAGGTCATTTCATTATGTGTTACTAATGGTATGCCTAAACTTGGCTTCAGCCAAGTTACCAGCAATTGAGATTTCTATAAATACACCATAATCTGGTATATAGTTTCTTGAGAAATGACAGGTATCAACCACCCATTACTTTAGAGGGAAATGACAAATGCTGCGTCTGTACTTCTTGATTAACAGGACATGAACCCATTTCATTTGGAATGGGAACAGCAAGACCTTGACATCTTCTTTACCTTTTATAGGAAAGAGCAGAATTTTAAATTAAAAATGTGCTTGGGAGCTATAGAAGAACAGAGGTCAGGTGTGGAACACATCTGTTCCCGTCAGTCTGTCCCAAGGAGAGCGATGAGGTAACCTGGGGTGGGACACGGCTCTCCCTGGGCAGGACACACTGAGGCGACTGCTCACAGCAACCAGTGCAGCTACCAAGGCTGTCCCTGCCTCACACCCATTTACACCAAGATGCTTGCTCGGTTTTTTTATTTTCTAGCTACGTGCGCTGAAAAGATACAAAAAGGTATTTGCTGTGTGCAGCACGGCGTGGCCCCTCTCCCTGGCGTGGGAGGGCCGAGCCGTGGGGCCGAGGTCTCTCGGCCACGCTCAGCCAAGAGAGCAGGACACACAGGCACGGCACAGGGCTCTGGCTGTGCCACCTCTGGAAGGGGTCACTGCTGGGCAGCCGGGAAAGGCAGAGGCAGAGGCAAAGGCAAAGGCAGAGGCAGAGGCAAAGGCAAAGGCAAAGGCAGAGGCAGAGGCAAAGGCAGAGGCAAAGGCAAAGGCAAAGGCAAAGGCAGAGGAAAAGGCAAAAGCAGAGGCAAAGGCAAAAGCAGAGGCAAAGGCAAAGGCAGAGGCAAAGGCAGAGGCAGAGGCAGAGGCAAAGGCAGAGGCAAAGGCAGAGCAGCCCCGTGCCCCAGAGCAGCCTTGGTGCAGCCCACGCCGCTGCTGCAGGGCAGCACATCAGTGCCTGGCGCTCCCCGAGCCTGGCTCAGCCCATGCAGACAAGGTCACAGCAGCAGCTGCCTGGGCACAAGTGCTCACAGGGGACACCTTCCTAAGCCATGAGTGGACCAGCGTGTGCAGTTGTCACCGGCACGGAAATGGATGTGACGGATGTGGCACTCCACGCAAAAGCAGGGGTCCAGTGGGAATTTGTCCCGCAGCTGAAGTGCAGAGTGGCACCTGGGCAGAGGCCTCATCTCTGCTGCACACCTGACCTACAGGAGTAATCAATGCCCAAAACACTGACTGCCACCAGACTGTCAGAGTCGTTTTGCAAAACATGAAAACTTTAAAAGTAAGTTTTCTGTGTTCAGTATCTCTGGAAAAGTAATCACGGTACTTCTATTTAGGAAACTCACTCCAGGCACTGTAATGTGAATACTTTAGTTTTGGTCTCTAGGACATGTGAGTGTCTCCCAGCTGTGGCATGATCAAAGGAAATGCCTCAAACAGTGCCTGAGCAAAGCACTGCTCTTGGGCTCGCTGCTCCAGCTGCCTCATAATCTATATACACCTCACCAGCAATGCTGGAGTATGATTACCCAGTATCAAAAATAGTACATAGCAATGTGGTGTGCAATTGAGGAACTCAAGAAATGTCCCCACAGTGCTATCTCACAGACGCCCAGACTGTGTGGTGATTATTTAGTTATTAAGGTTTTAATTAAATCCCTGCATGCACAACCACGTGCTAAGGACTGCCTACATAGCAACAGCAAGGTGTTAAGATGAATACAGGATTTTTGTTTTGAAAGCTGAAAAATCACTAAAAACAATTAACTCCAGCAACTAAAGGAGTTAGTTGCAACTCATTGCAAAAAGACACTGAAAGTGTGTGCAAGGGAAGTGCACAACAGCTGCCAAAGCCCAGGTTCCCAGCCAGCACAGTCACCAACCCCAAATGCAGCAAGGCAGGAGCTCACAAATCCACCCACTCCAGCAAGAGAAAAGAGCTGAGTGGGAAGGCTGGAGGGGAGCCCTGCTGGCTGTCTGTCTGAGCCTGACGTGTGGTACCTGAACACAGATGCTTATCCACAAACTGCACTCACAGGCCCAATGAACCCACACTTCCATCAGCACGTCCCCGTTCCCAAGCTGTCAGATGGCTGTCCTCCCTTCTGGGACACGGCACAGCTGCAAGAAGGCCAGCCCAGGACAGTCCCCATGTGCTGTCACTGTCCCGAGCCTGGGAATGGCAGGGGCAGCCTGGCAGCAGCCAACACTCCTGGCAGCTGCACACAGCTCGATGGTGCCAAATTTGTGCCAATTCCACACCCGCCCAGCACTGCAGGGAAGAGTTGGTCTTGGATATTTATTACGATCAAACCTGAGGGTGGCGAGAACCTATTCATTCCCTGCTAGGACTGAGCTGCTTCTTTCAATGAACAGGACTTGAGTCTGAGATGCTGCCACTTACTCAGACAGCAAGATGTGCTTTTGTGAGGGGGAATTTCCCTGGAAACAGTGAGAAACTCAACCTGGAGAAATGGGCTCTTGAAGCTCAAGTGCTCTTACAACCATGATACTGAAGGGCTGCCAGGAGCACCAGGTTAGGATCGTTTCTGCTTTGAAGGGAAAGCAGTATTAGTCACAACTCCTTGCAGCACCTGTGTGCCTGCTTACCAAAATCATTCCTATGTTGCTTTTACCTTTATGTACTAGTTTTAGTTTAAATTTCAATGCAGAACTGTGAATTCAACAGTCCAAATTCTGTCTTTTCCTTCCAATTGCTGTTGTTTTTAACCTATATTCTCCATCTTCTTTGACAGCAGAATGTGAGTTCAGACTGTTAACAGAATCTCAGCAGTTAAATGAAACATATTTTTAAAAAATAATTTGAAAGCAATTATTCTTACTGAACACCACATACAAGCTTATTTTTTCATACTGATTCACTGTTGTTCTGCTCTAAGACTTTGGGCAGTATTGGACACACAGAACTTCAGAATTCTCCTCCCTCTGAATATAAGCAGACCAGAAAAATAATTTCCAGTGTTTTCTCCCTGATTAGTTAACCTGAACCATTGATTACAAACAAACTGAACTTAATATCCTCAGTTTTCCTGTTATTGCAGTAGTGGAAGTCTTGACTTTTAGTTAATAAATTGCTACATCTGTAGATGTAAACAAACAAAATGTGGGCTTGAGCACAAGGATCTGGACACACAATTGACCCAGGTGTGAGAACAGAGGGTTCTTATCCAGACACTCTAAATCAGGAGTACACAGTTACTTGCAAACTACAGACACTTGCGAGAGAACACTTCACTGATATTCTGAATATTCATTTGATGTTCTGTTATTGTGAGCTTATTTATCACTATACAGACTTACAACTTTGCTTTTAAAATATTTATATGCTCATGGCCAAAAGGGAAAGCCTACCACCATGCAGAACAAGAACAAATTGTTCTCTTTGTGTATAGTGAATTGCTCTCTGGCATCACTCATCTTTCTTTGCAATTTATGACATAATAGTGTTTTACTGCAATTTTCTATTTAATAATTTTTTTTTATGCCAGAATTAATCACAGTTTGACTTAAAACAGTTCAATCGAAAACAAACATTAATTAACCAAATGACTTGTGACACAGAAAAAATGGGATGATTCTTTTACGAGCTATATTTAACCAATGGTCAAAACCCGCAGTTTCCAGCAGTCACCTATTTTTCTTACTAGAAAGAATCTGTAAAGTCCTTTGATGTCTCTTTCTGAGATGGTGGTAAAATGCAGTGTCCCATATAATAAAAAGCTGAAAGACATCAGTAGCCTATTTTCCTTGAAAGATGAGATAACACCTAAAATCTGACTGCCTATTGATGATGGAGCTGGGGCCCTGGTTGGCAGTGTCACGAGACATTTCTCTGTAGTGCCTTTTATGCAGTGACCTGTTAGCCTCGGCCTATTTCCTTACAGAACGATGCCCAATTAAAGCCCTCAAACCTGGCATTTCATTAAGAGGTGAGGGATCAAACTGACCATACAGATTGATCTGCTCTCTCAGTCCAGAAATTTTAGACTGCTCTTGATACATGTTCTTGTTCTTGTATCCATGGAAAAAATAGAGTTTTACATGGGTTGTTGGTCAAGGATCATTACAAACAATAACCTCCTAGATAAAACAGATTCTCACTCACTGACATACATTTGGAGCACTTGCCCTGAATTGAAGGGAATTTACCCAACTTCAGACCTAAGAGCATCTTAAAAGTTTTTAATTGAAATTACTGAAGTCACTATACATTTACTGAACCAAAGAGATAATAAGTTACACCTCATTAGAACTATTCCACAGTTTGAGACAAGATCTTAAAAGCTGTCTACACCCTTCCACTCTTAAGTACTTCCAGCACAATCCACACACTGCATTTTTGCTGTCTTTTTCAATCATTTTTTGTATCCAGTGCCTTAAACTTCCCACTCCTCCCCAAGAGCTAATTCTCAGGATGCTGTGCAGAAGTTCATGCAGAGCCTGTGCTGGCTTTAGCAGACACTCCCAGCTCAACCCTGGAGCACTGCATGGAACAGGCGGTGTTCTTGTTCAAAGTTCTTGTTCAATAGAAAAAAACTACTGAACTATGGTGTCCTCATTGCTCCTGGCATTCGGCTGGCTGTGGATCATCATGCCCAAGCACAACGAGAAACAGCTCCTCAGCTGCCTTTTGGTGTAGCTAATTTCAGCAGTGGTGACTTCCCACATATTTATGAGCAACTGCATGGGATCTGCTCGCCACTGAACCTGCCTAGAAGGCATGATGAAAAAATTAGTCTTCTATCCACTACAGTTTATATTTACGATTCACTGAGTTTTGGAACAGCTTTCCATAACTCATCTCAAAAAAATGCCTCACAGAAGTCAGCATATGTTTTTATTTCTACACAACCATGCCGGTAGAAGCTTGTGATTCTGCTTTGTTCCTTCATCCATGACATCAAGGTTTTTAAGGTCAAGAGTAAATCTTCTCACACAGCTAGGTGAAACTATCAGCATTGCCCTCCACGCCCTTCATGACAATGTCCGCATTTCACTTTCCTTATCCACACCACAGCTTCAAACTCTCCAGGAAGCTGAAAGCAATTTTACTGGCCAGAAGACACTGATCAGAGTTTTGTAAAACTGTGTCATCATTTTAGGTCTTCTCAAATACACCTGAGTTTCACTGTTTCTCTACCTTCTCTTTCAAGATATCCACTGGAATATTCAGGCCTGAGGTAAATTACCAAAACACCATGTTACAAGAATAACTGAAAGTCTCCCCTCTCCTAATTCTGGAAACTCAACAGGTTTTAATATTTCAAATAAGATTCCATTTGCATTTGGAGTATTTAGCAGTCCTGAAATGAGCATGTTTTACTTGCCCACACCTGTATCTGTTTACATGCTGGGCTAAACTCACCTGAAGACGAGGCGAGGCAGAATTTAAGCTTGATAATTCTACAGAAACTGCGTTCAGGGCAGCACAGTGCAAACTTCCAGTACGGGTAGAAAAATAAATATGTGTAATTGAGAAAAAGCCAATTCCTTGTAGCAGCCTGGTCCTTAATTTTGACTGTTCTTGATGTGCTAACTCAAAAAGCTCACCTAGGACAGAAGACTGGTGTTTTAGTGGTTTGGTGTTTTAGGCTTCAATGTTTTAGCATGGTAGCAGGAAGGCTACAGATTAGAAAACAAATAAATTGGATGGCAATGAGAGAGGAGTGTAGCCATGCAAAGAAATGATGCAGAAATAAAAGTTTGGTTCTGTTAAGAGGCTAAGAAAATAAAAATATTCCTTCTGCAGTATTGATTTTCTGAAACACTGCAGTGCTTTGCTGGAAGTCAATGTGTGAGTGCCTGTGGGACAGGATAGACACAGGCATTGGTAGAGGAGTTGGACATGTGCTTCTTAAGGCACCTGCAATTACTGAGGTGGATTTTGATCTCAACAGAGCTCATTTTACCTGAGACTCATTAAAGCCAAATTATTCTTAAAATGTGAGTGCCGACAATCCCTTCCAAACATACTCAGGGTACACAGACCAGCCAAGTGCTCCGTTATCCTCTACAGAGGCTCTTCCCTTCTCCTAGATGGTCAGGACATCATTTGACATAAAGTACAGGATTAAATGGACAATTGATCTGACCCATTCCACAGCTGCTGCAGGTCTGCAAGGCACGACACTTTTGTATTAAACACAGCTATCACAAACAGAGGGGTTCTTGAACGAGTAGATTTGATGAATGTAAGGAAATACATAGCTGCTACAGAGAAAGAAATACTTCCACCTTTATACAGAAATATTTCTGATTTTTACATTGCCAGAGAAATATGCAGCTTCATTGCCACAGGCTAGCAAAAAATCATCTCCCACTAAAGTTACAAGAAATAGGGGCACACAATATGGGAAACATTTTCCCTCAATATCCCCACTCCCCTTCTGTGGTAGCCAACCGTGTACAGAACAATCAGCACTCTTGCCAAAGCCTCGCCCTGCTTCTTCAAACATTACATCTGCCTGGGAACACATCTGTGCTGAGGGCACGCAGTGCCCACAGACAGCCCCGCAGAGCAGCAGCTGAGCTGAGGGAGCCAGGCCCTTCAGGGGCTGCTCCTGGGGTCTCTTCTACGCTGGAGACAGCCAAACAAACCACTTAAACACTCCAAATATCCACTTGTGGAGAAATTAAAGAGTAACTTCAAGACAACACCAGGAGTAATTTAGAACAAGCTCCAAAAGGAAACACTGTTATAGACAGTGTCAATGGAGAATAGAAATGCATCCTGAATGCTTAAAATGAGTAATTCATTCTATATAGATTATACAGTTTAAATACTTTCTACTGATTTGCATTTAAATAAGCCAGTAACTTTCCTCTTTTGAGACCAGTAGCTGGTCTCTACTCTGTACTACCTTCACATGAACAGATTTCTGCTTTGGTATCGGTGAGGTGATCTCTCCTCACCAAACATCTTATTAAGACACTCAAACCATGCAACTATGAACTTGTTTTAATTTCCAGAATTTTCTGCAGTTCCGTGATCTGAAATTAGCTTAACAAAACCAAGAACTGTTAATTCACTCCTTGAAAGTTGAATAATGAGAGATACAAAATTCTTTGTAAAGAGGTTTGGTAGTAAAAGAATTTTAAACTAAAACATAAAGAAAAATAAGTAACTGCATTAGTGGTAGTTCAGGTGGTAAATGGGCAGCCAGTCCTACACTTCCTTCTTCTGTACTATTATACAGATAATATTATGTAAGCAATTCCAGAGCGTATCCATACACCAAAGTAGCAAAAGCACAACTCGAACTAGCCAGATCACGAGGCAATGAAGAATACTGGGAGCTGGTTTCAGCTACTGAGCATTGGAGCAAGTTTGGGGCATATTCTCAGGTTTTTCATTATAAGTAGGAGGACTAAAAAACCATATTGCAGGAAAGCAGGCAAGCTAGATATGGTCACACCATTCCACAGGCTGGCACTTTATGAAAAGACTGACAATAAGAGTCACACTGGACTGAACCACAGGTTTCACATTCCGAAATTGATACAAGTTGAAAAATTTGCAACCCAGAAATAAAGACAATGACACTGTAGTTCTCACTTCTCTGTCTTTTAGAGTATTTTTGACTGGATCAGGATGAGGAGCAAGCTGCTAATGTAGTTGTAATTATCACTCCAATCAGAATTACTAAACTTAAGCATATTCAAGTGCAGATTAAAGATTTTTTTGAAAAATAACCCTATCCTGTCCACACTTAAAGAACAGAGCTAAGTGCACTAGCAGAATACATGATGACACATGAAAAATGGATGCACTGAGAGCATGTGCCTGAAAAAAAAGCAGAGCCTGTGATTTCAATAAAGAAGGGATCACATTTTTGCTGTAAAGAAACAGCAGCATTTTGGGACTGCCCCACAAATACACAGACCCTCCAAACCTTTCCAATGATTGATATTTGCTAGATGTTAGTTAACTGAAGACTTTGCTATGGCCTAGATGTAAGGGAGGCCAAGCTTTGCAGAATAAGGTAGTTGTTATTTGACAAAACTGTGGACATGGGATATTCCTCAATACCCTCTGTACACATGAAATCTCCATCTCCTCAGCATGAGAGGGATTCAGATTAGCATGCCAATTTTAAAAATTATAAAGCAGTAAACTATTTCTAATTATGTCAGTTTGATGAATTTTACCAATAGAATCACAGAATTGGTGAGTTGGAAAAGACCTCTAAGATCACCAAGTCCAGCCATGAATTCAGCACCACCACACCGTCCACCACTAACCACGTCCTCAGGTGCTACATCCCGTGTTTCCCGAACTCCTCCAGGAGCACGGTAACAAAATGACGGACACAGCAGATAATGTCTGTGAAAAACGCAATTCAC